>JANUWF010000971.1:0-75639 GCA_026120185.1 Voacanga thouarsii
TCAACGTAATGATCCCACTTGGGAAAAATGAACAAAACATAGTTCCACTTGAAAATGGTAATTAAGGTTTTCCAAAGTTTGGGGCAAAACTGGTTTTAGAAAGAATTTTAGGTTTTGAGTAAAATTGCCCCTTGATTTGCAAATAATTTATTTGTCTAAAATGGGAATGGAAATAATCATCAATTGCCTTTACAGAAATGAGTGACCATGCAATCTACATTTGGCTTGCCATAAAAAAAAAAAATCATTTTTCATCAAACATGTTTTATGCAGGAGTTTACCTGATCCTTGCTCACAACAAAGGTCTCCAATAGCTGACTTAACCCCGCATGGGGTAAATACAAACCACAATCAAACTCAAGCCAAAGATTCACTTTCACAAATAAAACTAACTCAACTTACTACAATCATGTCCCTAGTGTCCCAAGCTTTAAGGCTCGATAATAAATAAAAGGGTTTATAAAATAAATCTAGTTTGATATTAAAATAACTAAAGTTTGGAAAATAGGTACTAATAAATTGAAGGTTTAAATCTTGCTAAAAAAAAATAGAGTTTATTTCATGAAGAGTCCTAGGTGGTATTAGGTAAAATAATGATTTATTAATAATTTAGTTGTTAGAAAATAATTGATAACTAAAATTAGGTGAAAATAAATTTAATGAGTCTTTCTTGAAAAATAATAAATAAATTTTTAATGGGTTTGATTAAAAGATAATAATTAAATTTTTAGTAATAAATATTTTACTAATTATAATTATTTCCATAAAAGGCTTTAATTGATTTTATTATTTTAAATAATATATATATATATTATTTTTCTAGCAAAAGCTATTATTTATTTGACTAAAATATCCTTATTATATATAATAATCCAAATCTACCCCTCCTAGGGTTTTTTTTTTTGAAATTACTAGCAAATCATATTATGAAATATTTTATTCATGAAATAAAATTAGCTTAGAGACAACTAGATCATGACCATAGTTCTATTGCTAACCACAATCTTGAACATTTACAATCCTTCAATTCATCAAATCATCCAAATCATGCATATAAGCATAGACCTAAATTTATCAAGACATGATCTAACCCCTACTAGCATAAATATGATCATGGCTTCAATAATCCAACATGAATATAAATCCCATTCACTAAAGGTGGCATAATCTCTAGCATACTTTATCACAAATACTACCTATGACATGGAGACATGCATTAAACCTCAAAGCATCATACAATCAACTAAGATAATCCATCCATGCATAAATCCCATCTCCTTCATATTCATACATACATTCATGCTTCAACCTCAACAATATATACTCAAACCTTATTCGCAATCCATCTTCTATCAACATCATCCTAGAGACGTGAATCTAGAATTTAAAAGATGGGTTAAAATGGCTTACTTGATTGATGAATTCCTTGAAGGAGTTTCGAATGGATTTCAATTCCTAGAGGTCTAAATTTGTCCAAGAAAGATGAAGAAAACATGGCCATGGAGAAGGAACCATTCGGCCAAGAAGGTGAGTAGTTCGGCCAAGAGAGAGAGAGAGAGAGAGAAAAGAGAAGAAGAAAGCTCATTAGCATGCTTAAACACATATATGTTCATTAAAGACTGAAGATTAGCGAAGATGAAGTTGATTGAATAATCCTACCTTGAAGGTGTTCTTGAGCCTTCACAAAATTTTTGGTTTTTTATCCAAAAGTGCAAGTTGGATTTTGGAGTTTGATGTTAAAAAATGGTACGGATGGACTCACAGCAATGAATAGATAAAAGCTGAAATTTTTAGAGGTAGTTTGAAGTGATTTGGAGAGGTATTAGGTGGAAGGAATGAGTAGGTGTTCTTGGTGTACTATGTGTTCTTGAAGGTTGAAGAGAGTAGAGAGCTTTTGGATGGAGGCTGCTGAAATTCTATGAGGATTAGGGTTGCCGATTTGTTTGTAGGGTTTAGGTAGATGGTTTTTCTGGTTTGGAAGGGAAAAGGAAAGGCTAGTTGTTGGAATCCTTGAAGAATATTTTTAGGAAGCAAATTTGGAAACTAAATATTCAAGAATATCTTTGATTATGGAAGAACTCTTGGAAATCTGCCATGGCCAACTGCTTGTGCAGAATTTTGGCTGGATGAAAGCTGGTTGAAGGAGGCTAATGGTGGCCAAAATTAAGGAGTCTAATGGTGAAAGGAAGGTCTGGTTGTTTGAGGTATATTTTATGGAAAGTTGTTAAATCATGGTGGCTGGAAATTTGGTATCCAAATCAAGGCAGATTGCAGAATTTTTTTTGGAAATCCTTTTAGCAGCCATGACTGTATTTTCATGCAGAACTTAGGGAGGACAATGGAGTTCAGTTAATGGAGGTTTAAGGGTGGTTTGAGCAGAAAAATGATGGAGTTTCGGCTAGGAGAGAATTTGGAAACAAAGCTGGAAAAACTACTGTACAACATTTTTCGCAAGGCTGGAATTTTTCTGGGCAGCTTTAGCTGCCATCTTTCTAGCCAATTTGCAGATGTTTCGAAGGGGACTTTTTCGGGCTTTCAAGGCTAGTTTCCAGCCTAATTCATGTAGGAAAAACATGGCTAAGGTGCTAAACAAAAACTGGAAGAAAACAGCTTGGTTTCGGTCCTTCAAAGCTGTGATTTGCACAGGAATTTTTCTGATTTTGCACCACCACCTTTGTGTAGTCCGAAATTAGCTAGAAAAATCCAGATTCTAAGCTGATCAAAAGGGCCTTTTTCCGGCAGCATTTGGGCGGGAATGATGGTTAAGAATTTCGTCACCTTGAAGGCACACAAAGCTGGAAAAATTTTAGTTCTAAGCATGAAGGGAAATGAACCTAGCTAGAGTGAATTTTTAGAAAGTTCACTAAGGAATTTAATTAACTTGAAATCTTTCCCCCTCTTCCATTGTTTCAGTCCATATGATGTCTTTTACTAAGACATTTTGAACCTTCAAAGCCACAACACGATGCTGGAATTTTTCTAGAATAAAATTGGTTTGAACAAATTGAACAAACTAATGAATTGAGAAATAGAAAAAATTAAGGATCAAGAGGAAATGAATTCCCCTTAGGAATTTTGTGTAGAGCAAAAGAGTAGGATTTGATGACTCCTATCATGTCTCTCATAGGACAACATCTCTACCCTACTCCAAACACCACTAAGGCCGAAAATGATACTTCCCAAGCAAAAATAAAATTTAACCAATCTAAAGCTCCTGTGATGGAATTTAAACCCAAGACCTCAAGAATTAATTTCAAAGCTCCAACCACTAAATCACAATAACTATTATTCTTTTTTTCCCCCTAAAAATATTTTCCTATTCAATCCTCGAGCTATCTCCCTCTTTCCACCTCAAGCAAAAATTACCATTTCGTCCTTCTCACTCAATAATCATAATCAAGCCCTCTAGACTATAAAACACAAATCCGAAGCACATAAAATCATACAAAAATATATTTAAACATGCAAATAAATATGCTATGCATCCAAACCCCCTTACTCTAAAGTTGGTTTTGACTGGGGTTTCACAAAACACCACTCTTTATTTTCAACATTTATTTAATACTTGCCAGCACTTTCTCTTATGAAAATTTTCCAACTTACATACATGAACTATTTTGCCTGAAACACTAAAAGCACACACGGGCTTACTGAGATTTTTATCTCTTCTCCTTTTATGCCATGTTTCAGGTCAATCCTATTGAGTAGATGAATAGCTAGATTTGTTGCCTTGGCTTTGAGGACTTTACATTATTTTTCTTATGTGTTGTTTTGTGAGGTGGTAGTAATCAATTTATTTTGGATTTGTTCATGTAATTTTTGGGTTGTAATAAGTTCAATTTTAAAGTATTGCTTTTATTTTCTTTTGTGTGACCTAGTTATAAAGACCCTTTGTCCTATGGACGGAGCGACATCCCCGACCCTATTGGGCCTAGCTAGTGGGGTGTTGCAAGTGGTATCAGAGACTAGGTTTAGGCAAATATTAATAGTATATGTTTTGTTTTATTAAGTTTAAACCTATCTTGTTTATGTTGTAGGATGGTTAGAATTCTTAGAACCACAAGGAAAGGGTAGCAATGGCATCCTCCCATCCCTATCTACCCGGAAGACCTACTAGTGTCTCAGCCTATACCTCAGCCTACACCGCAACCAATTTTTCCCTTGGATGATTGCAGTGATGATGAGGTCCAGATCCTTGAGCCACCCCCAATACCTGTGATAGACTTGGTTACTGACAGTGAAGATGAGGAGATTAATATAGAATATGTTCCCCTCCCTCCTAGTCCCATAGTTGACTTCACAACTGATAGTGATGATCCGGGGAAGATAGATTATGAATCTCCACCTAGACATTCCTTCATACCCCTACCCAACCAGGCTGAGACTGGGGAGAGTTCTAGGCGACTTGGGAAATAGCCAATAGATGGGTTTGTAAATGGGGCTGGGATAGACTTCACAAAGAATTATGGGGGATGGTTATATGAGGCCGACTATGAAGACTCCGATGAGGACTAGAGAGGCTAAGAGCTACTATGATTAGGATGTTTTATTTACTGCTTTCTATAAACTCCTATGTTATGGATTTCATTCCTGTTTACTACTTTAATTCCAAATTCATTCAAATAAGAGTACTTGTAGTACTTTAAGGTTTGAAATTTTTTTATGCAATTCTTTATACAAAAACATGCATATGATTTTCTTCTACTTAAACCTGAATGTGAATGCATGCTCAAATGAAATATTTTAAACTTGAATGCATAAACTCATTATCTAGGCATGGTTTAGAATGGCACCCAAGCACCGTGTAGCCACATCAAGCAGAAGAGTTCCAGAAGCAGAGCTTGTAACACGGGAGTTTGAGATGACTCAAATGCCGTCACCCAATCGGAGGGATGAGAACAAGCCAGATTTGGAATTGGGGTCAGAAGAACCTATTGGTGTGACAATGGGGCAAGTAATCCACAAGATGACCAAGATTTTTCAAACTTTAACTGAACGGAGAAATCCAAAGGGATAGGATGAAGCTTTGGAGCGGTTTCTGAAGTTCCAACTGCCTATTTTCGTAGGAGAAGCCGAGCAGGATTAGAAAGCTAAACAATGGATAGAGCAGATGGAAGACATCTTTATTACGCTTCAGTACACTGAGAAGCTAATGGTGAAGTTTGCTACATTCCGATTGAGAGGCCCAGCTCGAGTATGGTGACAATGGGTTCAGGATGACTGGGAAATAATTGACCAAGACTGGACATGGGCCAATTTTGTGGAAGCATTCAGAGCTGAATATATCCCTCAGTGGATAGTTGAGAAGCGAGAAGATGAGTTTCAGAATCTCAAGTAGGGAGGTATGACGGTAGCTCAGTACGGAGCACAGTTAACCCAATTGTCAAGGTACTGCAAGAGGCTGGTGGACACCGAGCAGAGCAGAACGAGATAGTTTGTCAAAGGGCTAAGGTAGGAGTTGAGAAGGGCATTGGCACATTCTCCTCCATAGACAAGCCTCATTCTTCTTTCTTTGAAGACCTTCTTGCATAACCCTCCTTGAATTGCAGAATTCCTCCTTTGATGTGAGTGATTTTCTATGATGATCATTGAATTCTCCCCTTTTCCTTTGTGTTTTTTTTCTATTTATAGGCTTGGAAAGTGTCTAAACTTGTTGGTGCAATGTTATGGGCCAAGTAGAAGTTAGAAAATACAAAAACAGCACAGATTACCAAAAACAGCATAGAAAATTCAAAACCCTGCCTTTTCCTCAGAGCACATCCGGTGCCACCTTGGCTCTCAGAGCTGGCGCCGATTGTGTGCTGGTTCTCCACTTGTTCGCCAATTTTTTCTGAATTCCACATAAGGTAATCCAGCCTGCAACCGGCGCCGCCTTGGCTCTTGGAACCGGCACTGGTTCCACTCTGTTTTGACAATTTTTTGTCGCCTCGAAGTTCATATAAATAGTACATGGCCAGTGCCCTATCCATCGCCGCCTCTCCTCTGTTTTGCAAAGTTTTGCTTCGTTTTACCCCAAAAATTGATAATAATGAACAAAATACCTTTCCAAGGGTAAAATCTCAAATATGAAGGAATATGACTAGGTGTTGAACAGAATGTATCAAAAAAGAGCCTCAAATAACTAAGAAATATATGACTAATTTAGCCCCTATCAGTTTTTTCGTCGCTATTCTTCTCTAATTATAACCTAGCCGCTCTTCTTTTGCTAGCATAGTTTTGAGTGGATTTTGTGAGCAATTCAACCTTGTGTGGATTATTGCTAGAGACAATCCTACTTTTGGATTGTAGTCGTGCAATTGGACGATCAAAACAAAGGGAATTGGTTCCTCGGTTGTTGATCAAACTTCTGTTCGCTAGGAAAATTTTATTTTTCTGCTATAGAAGGTAATCTCCATTTCCTTCCTCTATTCCCGTTTTAATTCCAAACACATGATCTTTGGGCTTTCATTTCATCGTTATTTCCGCTGCATTCTTATTTGATAAGCCCGATAAAATCCAACAGTGCTATCAGAGACTTCGTGTTTGTGTTTTAATGGGTCTTTAATTGCTTTGAAATCGTTTTTGAGCATGTAACTATATGTCTACTACTTTGTATGGTGTGTCCGGGTTTTTCTGCTTTGAAAAGTCTAGGTCATTGAAAATCGTTTGGGAAATTATTTTTGTGTGCATCTGGTTTTTCTACGGAATGAATGTTGCAGAATGGTTCTGTAAATGACTTCCTCTTCTTCTTGCAATTAAGCTTTTGATTCAACAATCGAGATTGTTATTTAAATTATGATGTATATTACACTTGGTTGTTACTATTGATTAATAATGCTTGATATCCAAATTGTTTTGAACAGTCTAAAAATCACTTTACGTTTCGTAAAAACAAAATTTGCAGAACTCGGGAAGATGTTGAGCAGTGGTTACTATGCTTACTGTTGTTTAAAAACATTGCTGAATTTCAGCCTCCAGAGCATACCTGGTGCCAAGTACCTTCGACCTACCTGGGTCCAGGTGTTCTATGTTCTTCCCCTGTTTTATGTGCAGAGATACCTGGCGCCGGGTACCTTCGACCCACCTGGCACCAGGTGCACTCTATTCATCCCCTATTTCATGTGCTAGCCCCATGCAGCTGGTCCCAGCTGGCACGCCGCTTGCATTATTTTATTAAAAAAATTAAAATAAAAATAAGGTTTTTTTGCCTTTTCTAATTTTGAGAATAGGTTCTATTAACGATTAGAATTTATTTGAAACCCATGATTTTGCATAAAAATATTTTTCAAAAATTATATATAGGACCTACAATTTCCTAAAATTTAATTTTGGCCCAGAACTTTTCAAAATTCTATTTTAGACCCATATTTCTCCAAAATACTGATTTTGGATGTTTGTGCATTGGTTGTTTTATGTTGTATTTTAAGCACACTTTATTGGCATGGTAGATGGTTATGGACTAAGACCAAACTTATCTATTCATGCATTTTTATCGCTTTGTTTTAATTAAATAAGGTCTGCATGTCTTGTCTTATCTCAAATTCTTGTGTAATTCTCCTCTCATCTAACTCCCCACAAATGTAACTCGAGATTTCTTCCTTAAGGAAATTATGTAATTAGTTTATATAGGTTAGATTGAGGTAGAGTTTTATTTATAAGATTTCGAAGAGGGTAATCAAAACAAAGCGAGATGGTCAGACATTCTACTTAAATCATGCATGAACACATAGGGTTGACCATATTAATTTCCCTGAGGGCTCGAGGAAATTAATTTAGAAACTCAATAACCATGCCATGTAATTGTTTATTACCATGTTTATCAATTTATGTTGTTTATTGATAAATTTATGCATGCCAAATGATGGGAAAACTAAAAGGAATAAATAACGCAAATAATATTAAAGCTAATGCATTTCATTAATATAGTAAGAACGAGAACTCTTTTTCGAGATCACGTTGTTGGGCTTACCCAAGCCTACGTGACATTGAGTATATTCAAGCTATGGAATCTAATTCCTGATTAATGGGTTGGGTTTAACCAATTTCTTTATCCCGATTGGACTAACCCCAGCATAAAGAATATTAGAGGTAAGGTTGAGCTAGTATTAAATACTTTAATGATTAAAAGATGTTAATCACCCAATGATACAATAGTTACATTTGATGTAATTGGTATTGGATACCTACCACTAAACTTAAGAGTCGCTTGTTGGGCTAACCCAAGGTCATTCTTAAGGAATTTAGATACTGGTCCACTAGAAAAGCTTCCAACGGGCTTTCCCGAGTCAATAGTGGGGGTTATTAATTTGAGTAAAATAGTGTAATAAAAATGTGATTAATTAAAGACCCAATTACTTGCATATCATGAGCATATATATGTTCTAATTACTCTATATTTACATCTAGGTCACTTGCATCATGTCGACAAACCTAAACCTACGTAGCATCTTGGAAACAAATAAGCTCACTGAATCAAATTATTTGGACTGATATAGAAACTAGAGAATCGTTCTCAAGTTGAAAAAGTTACTCTACGTGCAAGATGCTCATATTCCACCACCTCCAGCCTAAGATGCTCCTACTGATGAGCATGCTATCCATAAAAAGCACAAGGAGGACAATGACACTGCATTATGTATTATGTTAGCATCAATGACTGCTGAGTTACAAAAACAGTAAGAGCATATGGATGCTCAAACCATTATCTTCCATCTTAATGAGCTATTTGATAAACAAGCTAGAACTGAGAGATATGAGATCTCTAAGCAACTGTTTCGTTCTAAGATGATTGAGGGTGCTTCAGTGGCCACTCATAGGTTGTATATGTTGGGCTATATTAAAAAGCTTGGGTCTCTTAGTTTCATAATAGATCACGATTTAAGTAGTTTTTCACAATTTGTGATTAACTACCACATGAACAATGTTGAGACCACCATACCTGAGCTTATCAATCTACGTAAAACTATTGAATCATCCATGAAAGAGGATGATAAGGTGGTCTTGCTAGTAGGTTCTTCGTCTTTTAAGAAGAAAGTTCCCAAGAAGAAGAAGAAGAATCCTACCAAGCCCAAAGGACGTGTGAAGAAGAAGGATGCAGCCATTAAAGGACCATGTTATAATTGCAACAAGATGGGCCATTGGAGGCGCAATTGCAAAGACTACTTTGAAATTGTGATGGAAAGGAATGAGAAGGAGAAGCTTGCATGCACTTCTACATTTACTCCTGGTATGTTTATAATTGATATTAATACTGCCTTTAATAATGGGATATGTGTATTGGATACTAGTTGTAGATCTCATTTATCCAATAATTTGTAGGGACTAAAGGGTAGTAGAATGCTAGAAAAGGGCGATGTGAACCTGCGAGCTGCAAATGGAGCAAAGGTTGCTGCACTAGCTGTGGGGACTTATCATCTTAATCTATCTTCTAAATTAATTTTAGAACTTTAAAACTGCTATTTTGTACCAATTTTATTGAAAAACATTATCTCAATTGCTTATTTAGACTTATTTAGATTTCATTTAAATTTTAAGAATAAACGTTGTTCTTTTTCATTAAATAATATCCATTATGGTTCTGCAATATTAGTTAATGGTTTATATGTTCTAGATATGGATAATCCAATTCTCAATATAAATGAAAAGAAACATAGAAAAGATAACTTAATCTCATCTTACTTATGGCATTGTCATTTTGGCCATATGAATGAAAAATGCATGTCTAAGTTATACAAGTTGGGTGACTTGAGGTTATTCGATTATGAATCATATGACACATGCAAATCATGTTTACTTGGTAAAATTGCTAAAACTCCATTTTTTGGAAAAGGAGAAAAGGCTTAAGTGTTATTAGAACTGATACATACAGATGTATATGTCCCAATGTCTATACAAGCAAGAGGAGGTTATAACTACTTTATAACCTTCATTGATGACTATTCACAATATAGGTATTTGTATTTAATGAAATACAAGTCTGAAGCATTTGACAAGTTCAAAGACCTGAAGAATGAAGTCGAGAAACAACTTAGCAGAAGTATTAAAGCTCTTAGATCCGATCGAGGAAGTGAATACTTAAGCTATGAGTTTTAAAATTATCTTAGAGATAATAGGATATTATCTCAATGGACTCCACTATATACACCTCAACATAATGGTTTATTTGAGAGAAGGAATCGAACCCTTCTAGAAATGGTACGACCCATGATGGCTTTTGCAGACTTACCAAAATTGTTTTAGGAATATACACTGGAGATTGCTATTTATATATTAAACAGAGTTGCATCAAAAAATTGTTGATAGCACTCTTTATGAGCTGTTCTTTGGTAAGAGACCAAAGTTATCTCATTTTAGGATATGGGGTTGCCCTGTTTTAGTTAAAAGGGCAATGCCAGACAAACTTGAAAGTAAGTCTGACAAATGTTTGTTTGTTGGATATTTGAAAGAATCCTTTGGATATTACTTCTATTTTCTTTCTGAAAACAAAATTTTTGTTTCGAAACATACTGTCTTCTTTGAGGAGGAGCACATGTTTAAAGAAGATAGTGGGAGTAAGCTTGAGCTTAGTGAAGTTTAAGAAGAACAAACAAATATTGATCAACTATCTGTACCCATACTTATTAATGAACCTTCTAACACACAAGAGCCTTGTAGGTTGAGTAAGATATGAGGGGTGCCTTGTTGGATTTCATCATGCATATCAAATAAGAATGCGATAGAAATAACTTGAAATCCATGCCCAAGGATCACATGTTTGCAATTAAAACGAGAATAGAGGAAGGAAACGGAGATTAGCTTTTGTAGCAAAAACTAAAATTCTCCTTGTAGACAAAAATTTGATCAACAACTCAGGAACTAATTCCCTCTATTTTGGTCATCCAATCGCACCACTACAATCTAAGAGTAGGATTATCTCTAGCAATAATCCACATAAGGTTGAATTGGTCACAAAACCCACTCAAAACTATGCTAGTAGAAGTGAAGCGGCTAGGTTTTCATTGGAAAAGAGCAATGATGAAGAAACGATTTCTCAAAATCCTATTAGCAAAAAAGAATGATTCTATATTTACAGTTTTTAGAATTTGTGTTAATTGCAATTAAGTCCTCCAAGATCCAATGTCTATAATTGGGCCCTTGAAATTTATACAATTGCAGCCAAATCCCATAAATTATAACAAACTTATAATTCACCTATAAATATATTTTCTTCTCTTAATTAACCCCAAAATACTATCAAATAATTTATATTGAGCATTCAAACTTTTAATGTGTGTGACCCATTAGGTTTCCTGGTCGTATTGGTAGCATACTATGAATTAATTCTAATAGCTTTAGAATCAATAATCCTAAATAAAATATAAGATTAATTTATTAATTGTCAAATTAATAAATTCATATTTAGAAGATCAAGAGCGACATCTAGTAATGACAATTGATCACCCAAATGTCCAGAAAGTCGAACCTTTCAATAGGAAATAACCAATGCAATAAACTCCTTTCACCATACTATATCTCATTCGGTCTAAAGTATGGAATTAGTGCCAAATCCCTCTAAGATATTATTAATTGTAGCTCGAATATTTTAGTACTTGTTCAAGAAATCCATTACTCGATATGGGCATCAATTTGGAACTATTTATAACACATAGTCGCCTTGGCCAAGGACTTCATGAGCAATGATTTCTACAAGTGGCCATGAGATATACTCTCCTGCTATTAGGAATGGTGAATCGTTTATTGACCATCTCAACTCTTTCGTTTACTTTATATTGTACCTAATATCTATCACATAAGCAATCTTTATAAGACTCCAAATATTAGAATCAAAGTACAACGCTCGATAAATAAAATACCTTAGAGATCTCAAGTCTAAGGATACTTGCAGACTTGCTATAATAAGATTCTATCACTGACACTCAATAGCTATCTAAGTATTTATCTCATAGCTAGGTCATCCAATGAACTTGTTCATATAACAAGCATCCACATATAAATCCTGAATATCACAATACTCATGGTTATGAGAACCACTGCCTGATCCAATCAAGGGATATGGCATGTGCTAGTCTTGGCGTATTAATAATATCACATCTCATTAATACTATAACTAAGGATTATTCAAGCAAAAACACTGGATTGTGTAGTAGGAATTTCGTATCATGATTTCCTTAACACTGGGTTATACTAGAGACTTTATTAAACAGTTTATACTTATATTAAGATATAACAATCAAACTGAAAGATAATGAATGCTTATTTTATTTATTATTATGCATTATACATGGTACAATCGATTGCCTCTACGACACAACAATAATAATCTCCCACTTGCACTAAAGTTAATCATTCATATATCGAATATTGAATGACTAAACATGTTTATCATGTTTCTTCTGGGAAAGTGCTTTAGTGTGTTGATCAGCTATGTTCTGATCTATGAAAATTCTATCTATCTTTACATCTTACCTATCTATGATTTCTTTAATAAGATGATAGCGTCTAGGTACATGCTTGGATCGTTGAGGAGTCCGTGGTTCCTTTGCCTATGCAATGGCTCCATTGTTATTACAATACAAAAGTATTAGATCTATAATGCTTGGCCCCAATCCTTGTTTCGATACAAACTTCTTAATCCATACTGCTTCTTTAGTTGATTCGGAAGCCGCTATGTGCTTTGCTTCAATTGTCGAATCGACAATAGTCTCTTGTTTGGAACTTCTCCAACTTACTGCCCCACCACCAACATGAACACGTAGCCAACTTGTGATTTGTAGTCATCCTTATCAAACTAAAAGTTGGCGTTAGTATACCCTCTTACTTACAAATCACCATCTTTATATACCAAGAATACATCCTCAGTCCTTTATAGGTACTTGAGGATATTCTTTACAGAAGCCAATTGACTCTCTCCAGGGTTAGATTAGTATCTGCTAGTCAAGCTAAGAGCATATGATACATCGAGCCTAGTACATATCATACCATACATAATAGACCCAATTGCCAAAGTATACAAAGTTCTACTTATACAATCCCTTTCAACTTGTGTGTTTAGAGATATAGACTTTAAAAGGCTTACTCTATGTGCTACAGGTAAGAATCTTCATTTGGATTGATCTATGTTGAACCTCTTCAGCACTTTATCTATCTATGTAGACAGTAAAAGACCTAGCAACCTTCTTGATCTATCTCTATAGATCCTTATTCCTAAAATATAGGTTGCTTCTCTAAGGTCATTCACAGAGAACATCATGCATAACCTAATCTTTACAGATTGAAAAATAGAAACATCATTTCCTATTAGAATAGAAAATAACTGCATTCCCACTAACCTTCGTATACACACAAAGTTCATCCATATTTTGAATAAAACTAAATTCTTTAATTGTCTCATCAAAACGGATGTTCCAACTCCTAGATGCTTACATAAGTCTATTAATGAACCTTTGCAGCTTGCATAATTTTGCACCATCTTTGGATGTGAAACCTTCAGGTTGTGTCATATACACTTCCTCGATCAGGTTTTCATTAAGGAAAGTTATTTTCACATCCATTTGCTAAACCTTGTAGTAGTAATGAGCAGCAAGTGTTAGGAGTATTCTTATAGATTTTAGCATAGTGACTGGTGAAAAGGTTTTGTTATAGTCAATACCTTGTTGTTGTTAATAACTTTTTGCTTCTAGATGTGCCTTCTAGGTAACTATATTACCATACATGTTGGTTTTCTTCTTGAAAACCCATTTTCACCCTATAGGCTTGATTCCTTTAGGTGGATAAACTAAAATCCATACTTAGTTGTCATACATAGAATCCATTTCTGACTTCATAGCTTCAAGCCATTTATCAAATTTTGAACTATTCAGAATGTCCTTGTAAGTAATAGGCTCATCTTTTTCTATGAGCAATATGTCTTTGTGGTCTTTCATGAGAAATCTATATCTCTCAAGCACCACTCGTATCCTACACGACCTATAAGACTCTTGCGTGTTAGAAGGTTTATCAATAGGTGTCGGTTTAGACGGTTGATCAATATTTATTTGTTCTTCTTGAACTTCACTGAGTTCAAGCTTACTCCCACCATCTCCTTTACACTTGTGCTGCTTCTCTAAGAAGACAGCATGTTTTGAAACAAAAACTTTATTTTTAGAAGGTAGATAGAAGTAATATCCGAAGTATTCTTTTAGATATACAACAAATAAACATTTGACAGACTTACTTTCAAGTTTGTTTGACATTGCTCTTTTAACAAAAGAAGGGCAACCCCAAATCCTAAAATGAGATAACTCTGGTCTCTTACCAAAGAACTACTCATAAGGAGTGGCATCGACCATTTTTTATGGAACTCTGTCCAGTATATAAACAGTAGTCTCCAGTGCATATTCCAAAAATGATTTTGGTAAGTCTGCAAAAGCCATCATGGTCCATACCATGTCTAGAAGGATTCGATTCCTTCTCTCCGATACACCATTATGTTGAGGTGTATATGGTGGAGTCCATTGAGATAATATACTATCATCTCTAAGATAATTTAGAAACACTTGACTTAAGTATTCACCTTCTTGATTGGTTCTAAGAGTTTTAATACTTTTTCCAAGATGTTTCTCTACTTCATTCTTGAAGTCTTTGAACTTGTCACTTCAGACTTGTATTTCGTTAAATACAAATACCCATATCATGAATAGTCATCGATGAATGTTATAAAGTAGTGATAACATTCTCTTGCTTGTATAGACATTGGGCCACATACATCTGTATGTATCAGTTCTAATAACTCTTTAGCCCTTTCTCCTTTTCCAGAAAATGGAGTTTTAGCCATTTTACCAAGTAATCAAAGATTCGTATGTGTCATATGATTCATAATTAAATGACCCCAAGACACCAAGCTTGTATAACTTAGACACGCATTTTTCATTTACATCGCCTAACCGGCAATGCCATAAGTAAGATGAGATTGAATTATCTTTTCTTTATTTCTTTTCATTTATATTGAAGATTGGATTATCCATGTTTATAATATATAAACCATTAACAAAAGTTGTAGAACTATAATGGATATCATTTAATGAATCAGAACAACATTTATTCTTAAAATTTGAATGAAATCCAAATAAGTCTATACAAGCAACTGAGATAATGTTTTTTTGATAAAATTGGTATGAAATAGTAGTTTTGAAGTTCTAAAATTAATCCAAAAGGTAGATTAAGATGATAAGTCCCCATAGCTAGTGCAGCAACCCTTGCTCCATTTGCAGCTCGCAGGTCCACATCACCATTTTGCAGCCTTCTATTGTATTTTCACCCCTAAAATGAGATCCACAACCAGTATCCATTACCCATGTCTCATTATTAAAGGTAGTATTAATCTCAATCATAAACATACCAAGAGTAGAAGTTGAAGTTCTTGCAAGCTTCTTATTCTCTTTCTTTTCCTTCACGGTCTCCAAATAGGCTTTGCAGTTGTGCCTACAATGACCCATCTTGCCATAATGGTGACATGGACCTTTAGTGGCTACTTCCTTCTTCTTTGTGTCTCCTTTGGGCTTGGTAGGATTTTTCTTTTTCTTCTTCGGAACTTTCTTCTTAGAAGATGAAGAACCTACTAGCACGACCACCTTATCATCCTTCTTCATGGATGATTTAGAAATCTTACGCAGATTAATAAGCTCATGTATGGTGGTCTTAATATTGTTCATGTGGTAGTTAATCACAAATTGTGAAAAACTACTTGGTAATGATTGTAAAATTAAGTCAATATTTAAATCGTGATCCATTACGAAATAAAGAGACCCAAGCTTTTCAATATAACCCAACATCTGCAGCCCATGAGTGGTCCCTGAAGCACCCTCAACCATCTTAAAACGGAATAGTTGCTTAGAGATCTCTTATCTATCAGTACTATCTTGTTTATCAAACAGCTCTTTAAGATAGAATATAATAGTTTGAGCATCCATATGCTCATGCTATTTTTGTAACTCAAGAGTTATAGAAGCTAGCATAATATATGATACAATGTCACTGTCCTCCTTGTGCTTCTTGTGGACAGCATGCTTGTCAGTAGGAGCATCTTCGGCTAGAGGTGGTAGAATAGGAGCATTTAGCACGTAGAACAACTTTTTCGACTTGAGAATGATTCTCAAGTTTCTATACTAGTCCAAATAGTTTGATTCATTGAGCTTATTTATTTTTAAGATGCTATGTAGATTTAGGTTTGTTGACATGATGCAAGTGACCTAGATGTAAACATAGAGTAATTAGAACATGTATATGCACATGATATACAAATACTTAGGTCTTTAATTAAACGCATTTTTATTCTACTATTTTACTCAAATCAATGGCCCCCACTATTAACTCGAGAAAGCCTGTTGGAAGCTTTTCTAGTGAACCAGTATCTAAATTCCTTAAGAATGACCTTGGGTTAGCTGAACAAGCCATTCTTAAGTTCAGTGGTAGATATCCAATACTAATTCCATCAAATCTAACTACTGTATCATTGGGTGATTAACATCTTTTAATCATTAAAGTATTTAATACTATCCCAACCTTGCTATGATATTCTTTATGCTTGGGTTAGCCCAACCGAGATAAAGAAATTGGTTAAACCCAACATATTAACCAAGAATTAGATTCCATATCTTGAACATACTCAAAGTCAAGTAAGATTGGGTATGCCCAACAACCTAGTCTCGAAAAAGAGCTCTCGTTCTTACTATATTAATAGAAGGCATTAGATTTAATATTATTTGAGGGATTTATTCCTTTTAGTTGTCTTATCGGTTGGCATGCATACAATTTATCAATAAGCTGCATAAATTGATAAACAAGGTAATAAACAATTAGGTGGCATGGTTCTAAACTTTCTAAATTAATTTCGTCAAGCCATTATGGTCAATCTTTTGTGTTCATGCATGATTTAAGTAGAATGTCTTACCATCTGACTTTGTTTTAATTGTCGTCTTCAAAATCTTGTAACTAAAATTCTACCTCAATCTAACTTATATAAACTAATTACATAATTTCCTAAAGGAAGAAACCTCAAGTTACATTTATGGATAGTTAGATGAGAGGAGAATTTTCAAAGAATTTAAGATAAGGCAGGACACACAGGCCCTATTTAATTAAAACAAAGCGATAAAAATGCATGAACAAATAAGTTTGGTCTTAGTCCATAACCACCCTTCATGCCAATAAATCGTGCTTAAAATATAGCATAAAACATCCAAAATCATTATTTTGGAGAAATCTAGGTCCAAAAGAGAATTTTGGAAAGTGTTGGGCCAAAATAAAATTTTAGAAAATTGTGGGTCCTATATCCAAAATTATAGGTTTCAAATAAATTTTAATTATTACTAGAACCTATTCTAGTAATTACAAAAGATTAAAAAAAGAACTTATTTTTTAATTTTTTTTATAAAACTGTGCAAGCCGCGTGCCAACTGGGACCAGTCACACACAGCTAGCACATGAAATAGGGGAAGAACAGAGTGCACTTGGCGCCAGGTGGGTCGAAGGTACTCGGTGCCAGGTATGCTCTACACATAAAATAGGGGAAGATCATAGTGCACTTGGCGCCAGGTGGGTCGAAGGTACCTGGTGCCAGGTATCCTCTGGAGGTGGAAATTTAGCAAAATTTTTAAGCAACAGTAAGCATAATAACCACTGTTCATCTTCTTCCCAAGTTCTGCAAATTTTTTTTTCTCGAAACTCAAGGTGATTTTCAGACCATTGAATACAATTTTGATATTGAGCATTGTTAAACAATATTAACAACCAACTATAATCTACATCACAATTTAAATAACAATCCAGATTGTTGGATCAAAAGCTTAATTGTAGGAAGTACAAGAAGTCATTTACAGAACCATTCTGCAACATTCATCACCCAGAAAAGCCAGACCCACATGAAAACAATTTCCCAAATGATTTTCAATGACCTAGACTCTTCAAACTAGAAAACCCAAACACACCATACCAAGCAGTGGACATACAGTAGCCATGATTATACAGTTACATGCTTAGAAATAATTTCAAAACAATTAAAGAATGCAACGGAAATAACCATGCTTATCAATTACGAAATCTCTGATACAACTATTGGATTTCATCATACTTATCAAATAAGAACGCAGCCGATAAAACCATGAAATTCATGCCCAAGGATCATGTGTTTTGCAATTAAAACGGGAATAGAGAAAGGAAACGGAGATTACCATCTGTAGCAGAAAAACAAAATTTTCCATGTGGACAGAAATTTGATCGGTAACCCAGGAACTAATTCCCTCTATTTTGATCGTCAAATCTCACCACTACAATCTATATAAGGTTGAATTACTCGCAAAATCCACTCAAAACTATGCTAGTAGAAAAGGAGTGGCTAGGTTTTAATTGGAGAAGAATAGGTATGAAGAAACGATTTCTTAGAATCCTATCTACAAAAGGGAATGATTCCTATATTTATAATTTTAAAGATTTGTGTTGATTGCAATTAAGTCTGCCAAGATCCAATGTCTACAGTTGGGCCCTTGAAGTTTATACAACTGCAACCAAGTCCGATGAATTATAACAAACTTTTAATTCACCTATAAATAAA
Source organism: Voacanga thouarsii (assembly GCA_026120185.1). Lineage (NCBI taxonomy): Eukaryota > Viridiplantae > Streptophyta > Magnoliopsida > Gentianales > Apocynaceae > Voacanga > Voacanga thouarsii. The sequence continues at coordinate 18,566 of JANUWF010000971.1, forward strand.
TTTTCTTCTCTTAATTAGCCCCACAATATTATCATATAATATATATTGACCATTCAAACCTTTATTGTGTGTGACCCATTAGGTTTCCTTATCTTATTGGTAGTATAATATGAATTAATTCAAATAGCTTTAGAATCAATAATCCTAAATAAAATATAGGATTAATTAATTAATTCCCTAATTAATAACTTTATTTTTAGCATATCAAGAGCAACATCTAGCAATGACTCTTGATTACCCAAAAGTCCAAAAAATCAAATGATTTGATATGAACCTTTCAATAACAAATAACCAGTGCAATAAACTTCTTTCACCATATTATATCTCATTCGGTCTAGAGTATAAAATTAGTGCGAACTCCCTCCAGAATGTTATTAATTCTATCCCAAATATTTTAGTACTTGTTCAAGAAATTCATTATTCGATATGTGCATCATTTTGAAACTATTTCTAACATATAGTCTGTAACACCCCACTACCTAGGCCCGCCACAGCCAGGGATATCGCCTCATCCAAAGGACAAGGGGTCTTTATAACTAGGACACACAATCAAAATAGTGGAATAAAAGCAATACTTTAACTTAAAATTTATTAAAACCGAGAATAAATCCAAGAATTCTAAAATCAAATCCATAATAAAAATTATCCACTCTCAACTCTCCAAAGCATTACACAAATTAAACATCAGAAAAATCTTCCAAGGTAGGCAATATCTAGCTACTAATCCCCATAGCAGGATCGACCTGAAATCATGGTAAAAAGGGTGATGAGATAAAAATTTCAGTACGTCCGTCTGTGCTTTGAGTGTCCAGTGAAAACAGTTCGTGAATGCAAAGTATAAAACCTTTATAAGAGAAATACTGGCAAGCAATAAATATTAGTTAAAATCAAGAGTGGTGTTTTGGTTTTTCCAACCATACAGAATCAATAAAATCAACAACTTAAAATAAATGATCATGGGTTACCACATGTTGGGCCCCATAACCGGTCAAAATGCCAACACTTTATGCAGACTAACAAAAGGTAGGTGATCAGCTTACCGGGCAAGATATTCCTCATTCTCTATACCCAAACAACAACCAGGTGTCCATTCTGACAAAATACAGTCACTTGACTAAAAGAAATAACTGCTAGCTCGGACTGGCACGACCTACTGACTGACATCTTATCCGGGAAGGACTTACTCCTCAGAGGTGGCCACCTATCGAGAGACTTACCCTAACCCTTCAAAGACTAGTCCCAGTAGTCCACCCTTATTGAGTACTCAACGTAACGTATCCCACTTGAGAAAAAATGAACAAAACATAGTTCCACTTGAAAATGGCAATTAAGGATTTCCAAAGTCTTTGTCAAAATCAGTTTTTGAAAGAGTTTTGAGTGTGAGCAAATCTACTTTTTGATTTTCAAATAATTGTTTGACTGAAATAAGGAAGAAGTCAATCCTCAATTGCCTTTGTGGAAATGAGTATCCATGCACTCTATATTTGGCTTGCCATTATAAACATTTCATATCAAACAGGTTTTATGCATAAGCTTACCTGATTCTTGCTCACAATAAAAGGTCTTCAATAGCTGACCTAACCCCACATGGGGTAAATATAAACCACAATCAAACTCAAGCCAAAATTCACTTTGACAAATAAGACTAGCTCAACTCACTACTACCATGATCCTAGTGTCCCAAGCTTTAAGGCCAAATAATAAGTAAAAAGGTTTATAAACTAAGTCTAATTTGATATTTAAAATAATTAGTGTTTTGGGAAACAGGTACTAACAAGTTGAAGGTTTAAATTCTTGCTAAGAATAATTTAGAGTTTATTTGGTGAAGAGTCCTATGTGGTATTAGGTAAAATAATGATTTATTAATAACTAATTGTTAGAAAATATTTGATAACTAGAATTAGTTGAGAATAAATTTCAATGGTCTTGATTGAAAGAAAATAAATAAATTTTAATAGGTTTTGATTAAAAAATAACAAATAAATTGTAATAGGTTTTGTGAGTATAAGACTTACAAAAATTAATGTTCTACTTATTATGATTATTCATATAAATGGTTTTTATGTGATATTATTATTTTATACAATATCTCTATATTTTATAAAAGTTATCATTCATTTGACTAAAATATCCTTATTTCATATATGATATTCCAAATCTACCCTTCCTAGGGTTTTTCAAAATTTATTGGCAAAATTTAATATTAACTGTTTTATTGTTGAAATAAAATTAGCTTAGGGACAACTAGATCATGATCATAATTCCACTTGCTAACCATAATCATGAACATACACTCCACTTCAATTCATCAAATCATCCAAATCATGAATAAAATATAGATCTAAATTTACCAAGGCATGATCCAACCTCTTCTAGCATAAACATAATCATGGCTCTATCAAACATACATGAATATAAATCTTATTCACCAAAGGTGACATAATCTCTAACATGCTTGATCACAAACATCACCCACAATATGGAGACATGCATTAAACCCTAAAACATCATAATATCATCCAAGATAAATCATCACATGCATCAACCCCAACTCCATCATATACACACATTCATTCATGCTTCAATCTCAACTCATCAAAACAACATATGATTAAACCACAATCATAGCCCATCTCCTTCTAATATCATCCTAGAGACATGAATCTAGAGTCTAAAAAGAGGGTTGAAGGGACTTACTTGATTGATGAGTACCTTGAAGGATTTTTGAATGGATCTCAACTCCTAGATGACTAGATTCGTCCAAGGGAGATAAAGAAAGCATGGCTATTGTTGAAGAGATCATTCGGCAAAGAGGGATAGGGTATTCGGCAAAGAGAGAGAGAGAGAGAGAGAGAGAGAGAGAGAGAGAGAAAGAGAAGAAGAAAGTCCATTAGCATGATCATACACTAATATATTCATTAGAGATTGAATATTAGTGGAGAAGAAGTTGATTGAACAAACTTACCTTGAAGGTGTTCTTAAACTTTCACAAAAATACTGATTTTTTATCCAAAAGAGAGAGTTGAATTTTGGAATTTGATGTTAAAAATGGTATGGACTGAATCACGGCAGTGAGTAGATGAATTCTGGAATTTTTTTGAAGAAGTTTGAAGTGGTTTGGAGAGGTATTAGGTGAGAGAAGTGAGTAGGTGTTCTTGGTGTTCTATGTGTGCTTGAAGGTTGAAGAGAATGGAGGGATTTTGGTTTGAAGCTGTCAAAATTCTGAGTGTGTGTAGTGGCCGAATTGTTTATGTAGTTTAGGTAGATTATTATTATTATTATTTTTTTAAAGGAAAAGGAAAGGCTGGTTGTTGAAATCCTAAAAGAATATTTTTGGGAATCAAATTTGGAAACAAAATATAGCAAGAATATTTTTGATCAATGGAGAGCTTTTTGGAGCTGCTATGGCCGACTGATGTTCAGTGTTTCGGCTAGATGAAAGCTGGTTGAAGAAGGTTAATGGTGGCCAAAAAGAAGGAGTGTAATGGTGAAGGAAAGGTCTGGTTGTTTAAGGGACATTTTATGGAAGGTTACTAAATTAGGATTACTGGAATTTTGGTCTTCAATTAAGGCATGATTGCAGTAATTTGTTGGAGATATTTTAGGGCAGCCATGACTGATTTTTGTGCAAAAGGTTGGGGAAGACAATGGAGTTTTGTTCATGGCTGTTCAAGGGAGGTTTGTGCAAAAAAAGGATGAAGTTTTGTCTAGGGCTGGAATAGGAAACAAAACTGGAAAATTCCTACACAAAATTTCGCCATTGCCGGAATTTTTCGCTGCCATTTTCCAGCCAGATTGCAGAGAGTTTGAAGGGGCATTCGAGGTCTTTCAAGGCTGGTTTCCAGCCTTCTTTATTGAGGAAAAACATGGCTAAGGAGCCGGGAGAAAACTGGAAGGAAATAGCTTGGTTTAAGACCACCTAAGCTGTGATTTTGCCTAGAATTTTTTTTGGATTTGCACAGCATTTGTGCAGTCCGAAAATGGCCAGAAAATTTCATATTTCAAGCTGATCAAAAGGGCCATTTTCTGGCAGCCTTTGAAAGGGAATAATGGCTGAGAATTTTGACACTTTGCATGGACAAGAATTTGGAAAATTTTCAGATCATTACATGAAGGAAAATGAACTTAGCTAGAGTGAAGTTTTGAAGGTTCACTAGGAAAATTAATTCTCTTGGAACCTTCCCCATCTCTTCCACATTTTCGGTCTATAAGATGTCTTTCACTAAGACATTTTGAACCTTCAAGGCCACAACACTTTACTAAAATTTCTGGAATGAAATTGGCTAAAGCAAATTTGTCCAATCTAATGAGTTGAGAATTAGGAAAAATTAAAGATCAAGAAGAAATTAATTCCCTTAGGAATTTTTGTAGGGTACAAGATTAGGATTGGGATACTCCTATCATGTCTCCCCTAAGACAACACCTCTACTCTACTCTAAAGCACCTAAGGCCGAAAATACAACCTTCCCAAGCAAAAATAAAATTTAATCATGCTAAAACTCCAATGATGGAATTTGAACCCAAGACCTCAAGAATTAATTCCAAAACTCTAACCACTATACCACAACAACTCTTGTTCTTATTTTCTCTCTAAAATATTTTTCCTATTTAATCCTCAAGCTATCTCCCTATTTTCTTCTCAAGCAAAAATTACTATTTTGCCCTTCTTACTCAATAAACATGATCAAGCCCTCGAGACTACAACATACAAATCAAAAGCACATAAAATCATATAAAAATATATTTAAACATGCAATAAAATATGATATGCATCCCAACCCCTTACTCTAAGGTTGGTTTTGACTGCGTTTCACATAGTCACCTTGGCCAAGGACTTCATGAGTAATGATTTCTACAAGTGGCCTTGAGATATACTCTCCTACTATTAGGAGTGGTGAATCCTTTATTAACCCTCTCAACTACTTTCATTTACTTTACATTGTATACAATATCCATCCCATAGATAGTTCTTGTAAGACTCTACATATTTGATCAAAGTACAATGCTCGATATACAAAATACCTTGGAGATCTCAAGTCTAAGAAAACTTGCACACTTGCTATAATGAGATTCTATCACTAACACTCAATAGCTATCCAAGTGATTATCTCATAGCTAGGTCATTTAATGAACTTGTTCATATAATAAGCATCCGCATACTAATCCTGAGTATCATGATAGTCACAGTTATGAGAACCACCGCTTTATCCAATCAAGGGATATAACATGTGCTAGTCTTGGAGCATTAATAATGTCACATCTCATTAATACTATGACTAGAGATTATTCAAGTACAAACACTATATAGTGTAGTAGGAATCTTACTTCATGATCTCTATCATGATTTCCTTAACACTGTGTTATACTACGGACTTTATCAAATAGTTTATATGCATATTAAGTTATAACAAACAATTTGAAAGATAAAGAGTACCTCTTTTGTTAATTATCATGCAATATATATAGTACAAGTGATTGCCTCTAGAGCACAACACTGACATCTGAGAGATATGGATTTCTCATAAATGACCACAATGACATATTGCTCATAGAAGAAGATGCACCTACTACATACAAGGACGTTTTAAATAGTTCAAAATTTGACAAATGTCTTCAAGCCTTAAAGTTAGAAATAGATTCCATTTATGATAACTAAATATGGACTTTGGTTGATCCACCTGAAGGAATCAAACTTTTAGGGTGCAAATGGGTTTTTAAGAAGAAAATCAATATGGATGGTAATATGGATACCTATAAGGCATGTCTGGTTGCAAATGGTTATCGACAACAACAAGGTATTGATTATGATGAAACTTTTTCACCAGTCGCTATGTTAAAATCCATAAGAATACTTTAGGCACTTGCTGCACATTATGACTATAAGGTTTGGCAAATGGATGTGACAACAACTTTCCTTATTGGAAACCTGATCCAGGAAATGTATATGACACAACCTAAAGGTTTCACACTCAAAAATAGCACAAAAGCATGCAAGCTACAAAGGTCCATTTCCGGACTTAAGCAAGCATCTAGGAGTTGGAACATCCGTTTTGATGAGACAATTAAAGAATTTTATTTCATTCAAAACATGGATGAACCTTGTGTGTATAAGAATGTTAGTCAGAGTGCAGTTATTTTCTTATTACTTTATGTAGATGACATATTGCTACTACGAAATGATGTTTCTGTTCTTCAATTTGTAAAGATTTAGTTATCCAAGATGTTCTCCATAAAAGACCTTGGAGAAATAACCTATATTCTGGGAATAAGGATCTAAAAAGATAGATCAAAAAGGTTGTTAGATTTTTTCGCAGTTTACATACATAGATAAAATGCTAAAAAGGTTTATCATAGATCAATCCAAAAGAGGATTCTTACCTGTGGCATATTGAGTAAGCCTTTCAAAGTCGATGTCTCCAAAGACACAAGTTGAAAGGGATCAAATGAGTAGAAATTTGTATACTTTGGAAATTGGGTCTATCGTGTATGCTATGATATATACTAAGCCCGATATATCATGTGCTCTTAGCTTGAAGAGTAGATACAAATCTGACCCTGAGAGAGTCATTGGGCGGCTATATAGAATATTTTCAAGTACTTACGAAGGACTAAGGATATATTCTTGATATATGAAGATGTTGATTTGCAAGTAAGAGGGTATACTGATGTCTGCTTTCAGTCCGATAAGGACGCCTACAAATCGTAATCTAGCCATGTGTTCATGTTAGGTGGTGGGGCAATAAGTTGGAGAAGTTCCAAACAAGATACTACTACCGATTCAACAACTGAAGCAAAGTACATAGTGACTTTCGAAGCAACTAAAAAAGGAGTGTGGGACAAGAAGTTCGTCACAAAACTTAGTGTAGTGCCTAGTATTGTACATCTGATACTTTTGCATTGTGATAATAGTGGAGCCATTACACAAGCAAAGGAACTATGATCTCATCAATGATTCATGTATGTACTTAGATGCTATCATCTGATTAGAGAGATCATAGATAGGTGAGATGTAAAGATAGAGAGAATTTCCACATATCAGAATATAACTGATCTACTCACTAAAGCACTTTCCCAAAAAAAACATGATAAACATGTTGAGTCATTCGATATTTGATATATAAATGATTAGCTCTAGTGCAAGTAGGAGATTGTTAGTGTTGTGGCCTAGAGGTAATCGCTTGTACTATGTATATTGCATAATAATTAACAAAAGAGGCATTCTTTATCTTTTCAGTTTGATTGTTATATCTTAATATGCATATAAACTATTTGATAAAGGACATAGTACAACACAATGTTAAGGAAATCATGATAGAGATCATGATGTGAGATTCTAACTACACTATGTAATGTTTGTGCTTAAATAATCCGTAGTCATAGTATTAATCAAATAAGACATTATTAATACGCCAAGACCTACACATGTTATATCCTTTAATTAGATCATGCGGAGTTTCTCATAACCGTCAGTATTGTGATATTCAGGATTAGCATGTCAATGCTTGTTATATGAATAAGTTTATTGGATGACCTAGCTATGAGATAATCACTTGGATAGCTATTGTGTGTCAGTGATAGAATTTTATTATATCAAGTGTGAAAGTATCCTTAGACTTGAGATCTTCAAGGTATTTTGTTTATTTAGAATTGTACTTGGATCATAACCTTTGGAGTTTTATAAGGACTGCCTATGGGATGGACATTGGGTACAATATAAATAAAGAGAAAGTAGTTGAGAGGGTTAATAAAGGATTCACCATTCCTAATAGTAGGAGAGTATATCTCAAGACTATTTGTAGAAATCATTACTCATGAAGTCCTTGGCTAAGGCGATTATGTGTTGAAAATAGTTCCAAATTGATGCCCATATCGTGTAATAGATTTCTTGAACAAGTACTAAAATATTCGAGCTAGAATTTATAATATCTTAGAGGGAGTTGGCACTAATTCCATGCTTTAGACCGAATGAGATATAGTATGGTGAAAGTGTTAGTGTTATGCCCTAGAGGCAATGACTTGTACCATGTATATTGCATATTAAATTAATAAGAGACATTCTTTATCTTTCAATTTGATTGTTATATCTAAATATGTGTACAAACCGTTAGATAAAGTCCCTAGTACAACACAGTGTTAAGGAAATCATGATAGATATCATGATGTGAGATTCCCACTACACTATGCAGTGTTTGTACTTAAATAATCCCTAGTCATAGAATTAATAAGATGGGACATTATTAATACGCCAAGACTGGCACATGTTATATCTCTTGATTGGATCAAGCGGTGGTTCTCATATCCATGGGTATTGGGATACTCAGGATTAACGTGTGGATGCTTGTTTTAAAACAAGCTCATTAGATGACCTAGCTACGAGATAATCACTTGGATAACTATTTAGTGCCAGTGATAGAATCTCATTATAGCAAGTGTGCAAGTATCCTTAGACTTGAGATCTCCAAGGTACTTTGTTTATCGAGAGTTATACTTTGATTCTAATCTTTGGAGTTTTATCTAGGACCGCATATGGGATGGATATTGGGTACAACGTAAAGTAAACGAAACTAGTTGAGAGGGTCAATAAAGGATTCGCCACTCCTAATAGTAGGAGAGTATATCTCAAGGCCACTTGTAGAAATCATTACTCATGAAGTCCTTGGCCAAGGCGACTATGTGATGGAAATGGTTCCAATTGATACACATATCGAGTAATGGATTTCTTGAACAAGTACTAAAATATTCGGGCCAGAATTAATAATATTCTGGAGGGAGTTGGCACTAATTCCATGCTCTAGACCGAATGAGATATTGTATGTTGAAAGGAGTTTATTGCACTGATAATTTGCTATTGAAAGGTTCATGTCAAGCCACTTGACTTTCTGGACTTTTGGGTGGTCAAGAGTCATTGCTAGATGTCGCTCTTGATATGCTAAATATGAATTTATTAATTAGAGAATTAATAAATTTAATCCTTTATTTTATTAAGGATTATTAATTCTAATATTGTTAGAATTAATTCATATTATGCTACCAATAAGACCAGGAAACCTAATGGGTCACACACAATAAAGGTTTGAATGCTCAAATATATTATTTGATAATATTGTGGGGTTAATTAAGTGAAGGGAATATATTTATAGGTGAATTATAAGTTTGTTATAATTCATGAGACCTAATTGTAATTAAGTAAACTTCAAGGACCATTTTGTTGACAATTGGACGTTGAAGGACTAAGTTGCAATTTATGGTAATTATAAATCTATAAATATAAGGAAACGGTTTCCTTAGGGTTAGAGACAGACCATTCACGCAATAACAAAGAAACCGTTTCTCTGCCTCTCTCTTGATCAAACCCTAGCCGTCTCTCTTCTTGATCAAAACCCTAGGCTCCCGAATTCTACTAGCATAGAATTGTGAGATTGTGAGCATTCAACCTTGTGTGGATTATCATTAGAGGGAGTTCTTTCTTGGACTTCAGTTGAGCTGCAGTAAACGGTTTTGGATAATCTGGATCGCGCCTGCATTCTTGTTTCTGAAATTTTTTAATTCCGGCTTCACGAGGCAATAAACGCAATCTTCTCCTTTTTCCCGTTTCTATTGCAAACCCGTGATCCATGGCTTGGATTTCTTATTTTTTTTCCACTGCGCTTAATTTGATTATGCATGATAGAAATCCTACAGAAAGGAGTTTATTGCACTGGTTATTTGTTATTGAAAGGTTCATGTCAGGCCACTTGACTTTCTGGACTTTTGGGTGATCAATAGTCATTGCTAGATGTCTCTCTTGATATGATAAATATGAATTTATTAATTTGACAATTAATAAATTAATCCTATATTTTATTTAGGATTATTGATTCTAAAGCTGTTAGAATTAATTTATAGTATGCTACCAAAACGACTAGGAAACCTAATGGGTCACATATATTAAAGGTTTGAATGCTCAATATATATTATTTGATAGTATTTTGGGGTTAATTAAGAGAAGAAAATATATTTGTAGATGAATTATAAGTTTGTTATAATTTATGCGATTTGGTTGCAATTGTATAAATTTCAAGGGCCCAATTATAGACATTGGATCTTGGAGGACTTAATTGCAATTAACACAAATTCTAAAAATTGTAAATATAGAATCATTCTTTTTTGCTAATAGGATTCTGAGAAATTGTTTCTTCATCCCAATTCTTCTCTAGTAAAAACCTAGCCGCTCCTTTTCTATTAGCATAGTTTTGAGTGGGTTTTGTGAGCAATTCAATCTAGTGTGGTTTATTACTAGAGACAATCTTACTCTTGGATTGTAGTGGTAATCAAAATAGAGGGAATTGGTTCCTGGGTTGCTAATCAAATTTCTGTCCACAAGAGAAATTTTGTTTTTCTGCTGAGATGGTAATCTTCATTTCCTTCCTCTATTCCTATTTTAATTGCAAACACGTGATCCTTAGGCACAAATTTCATGGTCATTTTCACTGCATTTTTATTTGATAAGCATGATGAAATCCAACAGGAGATTCACCATTCAAGGTGGGTTATGCAAGAGAGTCTTCAAATGAGAATGAGGAGACTTGTCTTTGAGTGCTTTCTTTAACCTTTATTTTGTTGTTCTTAAAGAATGATGTATTAAATATTTTCATTGTAATTTAACCTTATTTTGGGATTCATGATTTTGTGTTAATTTAGTTATTTGATCAATTTTCTATTATCTTTTGTATTTAATTACTTGTTATCATTGGTTATTGATGCGAGTTCTTCTAATTGACTTGGGAAATAATGTTAGAAGTTTATTGCATTGATTTCATATTTGTCAAATTTTAATGGACTTGGGAAACAACGTTAAGATTAAAGGACTAAAGTGATCAAAGATTAGTAGATTTCACCTCGAACAAATGACCATTAGCTACTTTTATATTTATGAGGAATTGAGTTTAATGCATCTTTTGGTTATGTGGGTTCGATTGGAAAATCTAATAATTTAATCAAAAGATAGTGGATTGAGGGATTGAAAAAGAAGTGGAGTCTATATAAGTGGATTCATGACTTGGGAAACAATTGAATTTCACTTTATATTCCTTCATGATGCCAAAATGATGATTACTTCAGATAGTTGCTAAATGATTCTTTATCATGTATTCTAGGATAATTGTATATTCCTACATCCTTAAGTTGTATATATTTTTTAATTATTTTATCATATTATTAAGTCAATTAAACAATGAATGAAAGTGATTAGTGTGTACGTATTTCTTTAAGGATAAAAACTCGTTAATTTCCTATACCATACTTGCTTGTATGTGTATTTTGGGATTAATGTTTTAATTAAAACTTAACTAAGGGATGGATTTAAATTTAATTATTTTTATACACCCAAAATTTATGCATCTATCAGAATGTGATTGTCATAACTTTTAAGGCCTAAAATAGACCTTTCAACAATATTAACACGTCTTGATATGTTAGATGAATACCCAATTGGGACTTTCAAGTCTTTCAACACCTTACAGAATATTTGTTGATCATGTCTACACATGTGAATGAAGTAGGAGGCAAAGAAGCTCTTGATGAACCAGTTCACAATGGATGTAATGAAACTATAATCCCCATCTCTACAACATCACAATGAGTAGCATAATTATCTTTTGACTTTTTGAATTTGCCATGCAAGTCGGAAGTAAATGTCCGCAAAATTCTTCTCAATATGCATTGGATCGAGACAATGTCGTAATAAATTGTGCTCCCAATATTCTAGTTCAAAGAGAATACTCTTTTTCTTCTAATTATACCCTTTTGTCCCCGTGCTTTTGCTTTAATAACTTGCCATCCTCAATAAAAGATCAATTTTTTTGTACTCAGTTAGAATGCCATATGAGTCCAATTGTTGGTTTGTCTCTGTTCCAAATAAATGAGGACGTTTATCATTAAACTCCATCTTTCCATTGAATGAAATCTTATCACGACGCAATGTATGACTCGTAGGTAAGAAACGCCGATGAAATAGATAAGAATATTTTCTTCCATACTTCAACCATATTGATTTAGTATCCTTACCACAACAAGGACAAGCTTTTTCACCTTTTGTACTTTGCCCAAATAATATTGCATACGCTGGGAAGTTATTAATAGTCTAAAGTAACGCAACTTGCAATTGGAACATACGCTTACTTGATGCATCATATGTATGTATTCCATCATGCAACAATTCCTTTAACTCCTCAACTAAAGGTTGCCTGTAAACATCAATTTTATTACCAGGACCTTTAGGACCATCATCTGAAATGGATAATATGAAGAACTATTGAGACATGCAAAGCTCTGGAGGAAGATTGTATAGAATAAGAATAACATGCCATGTACTACGAGGTATGCTCTTTATTCTGAATCGGTTAAATTGATCAGCTGCAATACCTAGCCTAACATTGCGACATTCACTTGAAAATGTAGACCATTTGTTATCAAAATCATTCCAAGCAAGAGAGTCAGCTATTTGCCTAAATACCCCGTTACTAACTTATCCCTTGGCATGCCACTTCATTAGAGATGCAGTCTTAGAAGACATAAATAGCTATTGCAGCCGTAGCTTTAGAGGAAAGTATCTCATTTATTTCACTGCTATTCCTTTTCGTCCCACCTTGTATCGGGGAGCTTTCCATATCTCACATTCATTGTGATTCTTATTCATACATCTAAAAAACAAACAATTGTTAGTGCATGCATCAAGTGTCTCACAACTGAATCCTAAATCATCTACAATATTTTTTTGCATCATTGTAAGAAGAGGGTATTTTTGCTTCTAGGAATGATTTTTTTAATAACTCAAGAACTACTAAAGATAGATCAATCCATCTATTTGTCACCTTAAGAATCAATAAATGCACAATGAATGAGAGATTTGAAAATTTCACACACCTAGGGTACAACTCACATTCAGCATATGCTACTAATTTAAAAAAGGTTTAGTTCTCTTATTTTTTATAATTAAACCCTCATCAGCTAATATTTGAGGTTGGTTCTTATTAGAAGGTTGATTATCATGGATTCCCATTACTTCATGAATCATTTCAGTAATATCATCCCTCCCATTCATGCTATTTCTTTTGTCATTTTCTGTAGTTTCATTCAAAAGGACATGTAAAATTCCACCTAAACCTACCCTAGAGTAAGAGGGATAGGGTACATATTATATCATCTTGCATAAAATATATTCCTTGAATAATTTTGGGTGCCTTAGAATTGTAATATATAGGTTATATGGTTTATCTTTACAATGTAATTTTGATTAAGGTCAAAATAGGAAGATGGCTTGAGGCTTAGATAAGAAGAGAATTTAGTTGGGAAAATAAGAATAAGAGTTAGTATGGTTAGAGCTTTGTAATTTAACCTCTAAGGTCTTGAGTTCAAATCCCATCACCAAAGTTTTATTCATAATTATCTTAACCAAAGTTTAAATTTTTCTTTTTCTTACATCCCTTAAAGTTAGAAATGTTGTCCTAAGGAAGACAGAATGGTAATGTCTTAACCATGTGATCTTGTCCTAAAAGGAATTCTAGAAGAATTTTTGTCTCAATTATTCTTGCAAGCCTTGTCCTAACCTATTCAAATTTAAACTGCTCTTATTTCTTTAATTCATTTCAGTATCTATAAAAAGTCTTAAATAATTCCTCGCTTGAAGTTTCAAAAATTCCAGCTCTTGAGGTATAGGAGGATGACCGAAATTGTGGAGAAAAAATACGAAGAGGTTTTCAATTAAATCACCATAGCTATTCTTCTAAGAACTTCATTGTCTTCTTGCTCTTGATTTGGTTAAAATTTAAAAAATTTTCTAGAAATTCTTCGCGGCTGGCATTCAAAAATTTCAGCAACCTTTCCCTACCTAATTCTTGCAAATATCCAATCATCTTGTGTAAGATGAAAGCTAAAAACACCTTGAAATTTCGTAGCTTGTGCAAGCTATACCAAACCAGATATTTCTCTAGAAAACAACCAAGCTTTGGACATGAACATTGAGCCATTCATTTGTGCACAAGAACACCTAAAAATTTCCTCTTTCTTCTCCAAGATGGTGGCCGGAAAACCACCATTAATGGACCTTCAAACACTCCTAAATTCCTGCTGCAAATCTGCTTCAAAGTAGCCCAAAAATTCTGCTCAAAATCATTTCAAATCCTAAGAGTTCTTAAGTTTAAATTCCAGAATTTTTTTCCAGCTTTGCCTATCTAAAGCAATAACCAATTTCTTCATCATCCTTCTTCATATTTTTGGCCATGTTACAGCCATGGATAGAACACCTTGGCTTCTTCATCTTCCATAGTGATTAGGACTTCATTAACACACCTCAAAGCACTCATATCTTTTTACTCCATTCAAAACATTTCAAAATTGAAAATTAAATTCCAGATTTTTTCTTCCAATAAACACTCATCTAGCTATATGATTAAACCAGAAATTTTACAGCTCTTTCACAACCATTTTCAACCAACTACAAAGCAGAACAATTCTTCATTCCATGATCAAATCATAGCTAGTTCAGCCATTCACCGTTGAAGGACAAGAAACCTTTAAGGAGCAAACACCATTACCTAATCCTTTACCTCAAACATCTTCAAAATTCCCTCAATTTGAAATTTGAAAAGCTAAAACTCTCTCTATCTTTCTTGGATAACTGAAATCCTTTTCCCTAGCTAGGCTATTCGGCCATCATTCACAAGACACACACGAAATACTATCTCTTAATTTCCACTCAAACACACCAAGAACACACGTTAAGCTTCTTCAACATTCAATCTCTTCTATTAATCCCAAATCACACCAAGAACCTTCACACCAACTACGGCTCGGTCCATACTCATTCATATGCCACTCCATAACACCAAAAACACTAAAGTTGATCTTCTATTCAAATCAAACACACTTTTCCGTCAAGAAAAATAAGAACATCAAGATGGTAAATTTAAATATCTTGGACCTTCTTCATCTCATCATCACTATTTCATATTCATCCTAATCTCTCTCTCTCTCTTGGCCATTGATGGCCATTCTTGAACAACTTCAACTAAGAAAGAACCCTCTAGCATTCAAGGACCTTCATTGAACAAGGCAATACCTTTTATGAATAATCATCAAAACAAGTATTTCTTTCTTGATTTCCATTTTAAATTCTCAAACTCAAGGCTCTTAGATGATGGATTTGATAGGTTGATTGAATAATGTGGAGTTAGAGATATATATGTAGATAAGGGAATAGATTTAAGACATGAATCTTTGAATGAATGTTGTGACTCATGAAGTATGGATTATGCTTTAAAATCATTGTATGTTCATTATGATTAAGAGCTTTATGGATGTTTTGATGTATGATAGACATTATACTATCATTGTTGATTATGCCTTCATGATGTTATATTTTTTAATAAATCCATAAATAATATTATGGCTACTAGAATATCACCCATGTTGTGATGTATGTTAATACAAGTCTATTTTTGGATAAATCGATATGTTATTTGCTGGATCCACGTGTGTATGAATATGTATGTAAATTTTCTCTAGTATTTCATTATAGTTATTAAAAAATTATTGTAAGAACTATTTTATTATTTTTAGTAGTATTTTTACTAGTAATTTTATTATTAATAATATAACTAATATTATTATTTAATTAAATTGACTAATTTTGGTGAATAGGAATATTTTCAAAACTAATAACTATTTAAAATATTGGTATCTTTTTAGATAAATAAATAGAATATTTTTATTAACCATTATTAAATATAAATAATAATATATTGGAATTAATCAATATCAAATGTCTTTTATAGTCATGTTATTATTAGTTAGCCTTACTAAAACTTTTATTTACACTGATAAATATTATTTATATGAAAATAATTTATTTATTTATTTGTTTTTTATTATTTATTAAAATTATTTGTAATTTATTATTAATATTACTTTTTTGGTAATAATACTATTTATTATTTATTATCAATATTATTTAGGATTTATTATTAATAGTACACATTATTTATTACTAATTTTATTTATTAATATTACTCATTATTTATTATTTGTTAATAAATAGTTAATATTATAATTTATTATTTATTTATTATTTATCACACCAATTTATTTTAACTTAACAAATTAGTCTTATTCTATAAAATACTTTATCATAACTAGATGTTATTGTATCAAGTTGAGTTGAAGCATGTTAGGCTATGAATTATTTATTTAAAGCAAGTATTATTTGGAAGTTTGGACTTATACCCTGTATTTACTCCAGGTGGGGTTAGGTTGCATTGAATTATCTTGGAAGGCTATTGTATTTAGGAAAAAGAAAAGGATCAGGTAAGTTCCTGCATAAAGCAATTTGAAGATCAAATTCAACTTGGCAAGTCAAACATGATGTATATGAGAAATCGTAATATGAATGCAATTATGGACAATTTTCCTTTTCTTTTTAGTCAAACAAACCATATTAAGTTGAATAAGCAATTTTATACAAAGTGCATAACTTTTTATAAAAACCAACTTTGACAAAGAATTTTGGAAACCATAATTTCTATTTCAAAGAAATCACATTGAATGATCTTTCTTTTCCCAAGAAGGAGAAATATAATGTTAAGTACTCAATAAGGGTAGATTACTAGGACTAGTCTTTGAAAGGTTAGGGTAAGTCTCTTAGTAGGTGGCCACTTCTGATAGGTGAGTTCTTCCTGAATAGGATGCCAGTCCTCTAGATCATATCAGTCTACGCTAACAAGTATAGTCAAGTGGACTGTGGGTATCCAGAATGGAGAACTAGTAAGTATGGATATAGAGATGGAGGAGTATCTCACCCGATAGGCCGTCCACCTACCTTATGTCATTATGCACAAAGTATGGCATCTTGAATAATCTTTTGTCATGTTGCATGAAGTGTGGTGCCATGGTTACTTCTTTTAAGTGGTTGCATTTATTGTATACATGCATGTCTTTTGAAAGCAAAACACTACTCCTTACTTGTGAAATTTATTTGAAAGTTGCCAGAACTTACTTTTATGAAAATTTCTCAACTTGCATACATGAACCAGTTTACCTGAAGCACTTAAAGCACACATGGGCTTACTGAAAGTTATGTCTCACCACCTTTTTATATCATGCTTTCAGGTCAATCCTGCTGTGAAGGTTAACGATTAGAGATTCCCTTTCCTTTATTTTGAAGACTTATTTCTTTTTCTATGAATTTTATTTTGAGAAACTCTAGCAGATATTTATTTATTTTTAGGATTTGTTCATGTATTATTTGAGTTTGTAAGAAATTTGTCTTGGATTGTTTCTTTCCATTCTTTTGTGAGTCCTAGTTATAAAGAGCCCATGTCCTATGGACGGGGGACATCCCCAGCTCTAATAGGGTACGTTGTAGTAAGATGTTACAAGCAGTATCAAAGACAAGGTTTAGGCAATTATTGATAATATTTACTTTATTTCACTAAGATTAAACTCTTTTGACTAATTTGGGTTGTTTATGCTGTAGAATGGTTAGAATGTATATAACTGCAAGGAAGGGCAGCAATGGCATCCACCAATCCCTATATACATGGAAGACTTACTAGTACCACAACCTGCACCTCAGTAGTCATATCTTTGGAAGAAAGTAGTGATGATGAGGTTCAAATTATTGAGCCACCCCTACTCCTGTAATAGACTTGATCACTGATAGTGAGGATGAGGATATTGATATGGAGTATGTCCCAAACCACTTAGCCTTGGGATTGATTTAACTGTTGATAGTGATGATCCGGAGGAGATAGACTATGAATCTCCACCTAGACCTTCTTTTGTACCCCTACCCAACCATATTGAAACTGGGGAGAGTTTTAGGAGACTTGGGAAGGAACCTATGGACTATGGATTTGTGAATGGTGCAAGGATAGACCTTTCTTAGAATACTGTGGGATGATTGTATGATGTCGACACTAAGGATTCTGATGAGGATTAGGGTAAATTTTTCCATGCTTAGGAAGTCGTTATTTACTGCTTTCAATAAACTCTTGTGTTAGGGTTCATTTATGTTTAATGTTTTATTTCAAAATTTAGGAAAATACGAGTACTTTTACGTGGTCCAATTTTGAAAATGCAATTATTTGTGCGACGCTTACATCTGAATAACTTTTGCTTAAGTCTTACTGTGAATGCATACTCAATTTAAATATTTTGAACTTTGATGCATAACTCATTATTTGGGGGCGATGGTCTACAATGGCACCACAGCATCCTTGAAGTAGAACCTATGACTCCATAATTTGACGCTACTCAACTTTCCTCGCCAAATCTAGGGAATGACAATGAACATGAGCAGGAAGTAAGGTCGGAAGAGCCTGCTAGTATGACCATGGGCCAAGCATTTTACAAGATGACGGAGATACTACAAACCTTATCAGAATGAAGGAACTTGAAGGGGGAAGATAAGCTCTAGAGAGGTTTCTGA
Source organism: Voacanga thouarsii (assembly GCA_026120185.1). Classification (NCBI taxonomy): domain Eukaryota; kingdom Viridiplantae; phylum Streptophyta; class Magnoliopsida; order Gentianales; family Apocynaceae; genus Voacanga; species Voacanga thouarsii. The sequence goes on from JANUWF010000971.1 coordinate 37,029, forward strand.
AATTCCAACCTCCCACCTTCTTGGGTAAAGCTAAACAAGATCAGAAAGTGGAGCAGATGGAGGACATATTTGCTACACTCCAATACATTGAGAAGTAGAGGGTTAAATTTGCTGCTTTTAGGTTGAGAGGCTTAAATCTGGAATGGTAGCAGTGAGTCCAAGACGACTAGAAATTAATAGATCAAGACTAAACATGGGCCAACTTTGTGGAGGCATTCAGAGTGGAATATATCCCTCAGTGGAGAGTGGAGAAAAGGGAAGATGAGTTCTAAAATTTGAAGCAAGGGAGCATGACTGTGGCTCAGTATGCTGCTTATTTTTCTCAGTTGTCAAAGTATTGCAAGAGACTGGTAGATACTAAGCCGAACCAAACAAGACAGTTTATCAAGGGACTAAGGCAAGTGCTGAGAAGGGCTTTGACACCTTCTCTACCGGTGACATATTTTGGGGTGGTGGACGCAGCGACCCGGACAGAGAATGAGGACTGAAGCAGGATGGTATTGAAACCGTTCTTGCCACCATGGCAACCACCAAGACCCTTTCAGAGGCAGCAAGCTAATAAGCGACCTACCTTCTAGCAATAGTAGAACCGAGAAAAGTAAGCATGTAGGCACCAACTGGTCCTATGTAGAATCTCCTATCATGCCGACAATATGGAAAGAAGGACCATGTAGAAAAGAACTGTTCGTCTAAAGGAGCTGAACGGAAATGCTACAATTGCGGAGATCCATCTTCGAAATGCCTGCCCAAAACTCCTTCGAATCGGATTAGAAAACCCAACCCAGACCTTGGGGGCCAATCAAGATAATATAGTGGGAGCCTCCAAAAGTGGAACACAGAAGCCGCAAAATGAAGGCAAAGATTTTTCTCTTAACCGGGAGGAAGTTAGAGCACATGCAGCAGTGGTGGAAGGTACGCTTACTATCCAAGGTCATTTATTTAATGTATTAATAGACCTTAGATCTACCCATTCCTATCTAAATAAGAATTGTACATATCATTTGGGTTGGGATGGAGTAGAACAACCTTTTACCTTGTTAGTAAGTACGCCCTTGGGAAAAATAGTGCAAGTAGATCGAATATATCCACAATTCTGATTAGGCTCTATTTTATATCAAAACACTCATAAGATCTCCAAATTTATAATTTGGAACCTCGTTCAGATAGCTTCTGAGCCATGACATACTACTGAGGCAAAACAGCTCTCAGCTTTTCATGTTTCTTCATTTCTTTCATAAAAAAACATCACCAATTCTTTCTCTTCAATCGAAACACTTACTGGATATTTTTATTGCGCCAAGATGTCCATCTCATTATACTAATCATTTCTAATTTCGGCTACTTATACAAATTCCTATTGTATCAAAAGTAGTAACTATCCAAAATTAAAAAATGTAAGGTATCACAATCTCCCCTCCTTAAAAATATTTCATTCTCGAAATTGGTTCATTCTTGAAATAACTCTAGACATTTCTCTCGTATATTCATTTCTGTTTCCCACATAGCATCTTGTATGGGATGATGATTCCATAATACTTTTACCAGTGGAATCTTTTTATTCTATAATTCCTTTTCAACAAACTCCATCTTAATAGCTTTTTCTTCACACTTCAAATTTGGAGTCATCTTAATAGGTTCTTCGTTCCAAACATGAATAGGATCAGCTATATACTTTCAAAGTTAGGAGACAAAAAATACATCTTGAATACCTTGTAGCTTTATCGGTAACTCCAATCGACAGGCTACTCATCCAATCTTTTCAACAATAGGAAACGGTCTAATATATCTAGTTGCCAACTTTCTCTTATCTTCTGTCTCATAATTGGCTTTGCGGAGTCAACTTCAGGGATACTCGATCTCCTTTCACGAACTCCAAATTTCTCGTACGTTGTTCGACATAACTCTTTTACCAACTTTGAATAGCTTCTAGACTAGATTTGATCAATTCTACTATCCGCCGTACATATTCACGATAAAAAACATCCTGCTCATTCGATCTCCATCCCAGACTTTCCTACTACAACGACGTTTGACATCTTCTTCCAATAAAGCTTCTAATGAGGCCATTCCAATTGCTGATTGAGAACTATTATTATATACAAATTCCACCTAGTTCCAAAATCTAAAGTGCATGCCCACAACGTGTCTTCCAAAATACTATTTACCCAATCAGTTTGTCCATCTGCTTATAGATGTGCTGTAGTACTGAACTTCAATGTTGTCTTATACATCCGTTGTAACTTATTCCAAAATTTTAAAGTAAATCTGGGATCTCGATTGGATACAATGCTAGAGGGTACTGCATGTAATCCAATTATCTCTTCTATATATATTTTGCTCAATTTGTCTAAGGAGTCCCATTGATTGATAGGAAAAAATGAGCGAATTTAGTTAATTGGTCCACCACTACCCAAATAGTATCTTGTTGTCCTACCACCATGGGTAATCCTATTATAAAATCCATAGTGATTTTATCCCATTTCCATGATGGCGTAGGTAATGGTTGCAATAAACCTCTAGGTCGTTGCTAGTCAACATTCATTTGTTGATAGGTTAAGCATTAGGCTACGAATTCTGAGATATCCTTTTTTTATTCCAATCCACCAATAACATTACTTTGAGTCTTGATGCATCTTTACTACTCCTGGGAAGATAGTGTACTTACTATGATGTTCTTCTGACATAACATCTTGTTTTATCGCAATTTGTCTCGGAATGCAGTACTGATCTCGATAATAGAGAATTCTATCATCACCTTTTCGAAAGTTACCATTCTCCTTGTCTGTCTCTTTTTGCTGTATCTTTTGTAATTTTCCATCTTTGTCTTTCTCTTCCTTTAATTGTTGCAAATAAGAAGGTCAAACTAAAATATTACTAGTTCTTATCCGTCCTTCTACTGCAAACATCTCCAATTCTAGAACACACACCATCTGAAGAGTGGATAAGTTAGCTTTCGGACTTAAACAAAAAAAAAAAAAAAAGACCATTCCACCGTAAATAACCACAAAACTGTTGTATAAACCTTAAGTGACGACCATACGATGGGTTTTCGGCCATCTCAAATATTGATGTTATTTATATTAAACGATGGCCCGAAAACCGCCGTTTATGCTATTTACAACAGGTTATACAACGGTTCCATTTTTTCTCTATAAAAAAAAATTATAAAAAGTGTCGTATATGATAAGGTTATTGGAGGCACTATTTATGGCAGTCCTATTTGTTAAAAAAATACAACGACCAAAGGACTGCCGTATGTAATAAAACCATAAAAATAAGAAAAATTTTAAAAAATTAATTGATAAACCTTAGAGGGGGTGAACAAGGTTTATGTCTAACAATTTCAAACTTTAAAGATCTTCTAAAAATCTTAAAGCAAGAACTAACAGGGTGAGTGAGCCAAATAAATATTGTCCGTGCAACTTTTAATGTGTTGCCAAAAAAAAAAAAAAAAATTCAAAGCTCCGCTAAATGGTGGAAGGAAGATCTATATTTAATATAGATAACATCAGGAACAATAACAAATTCACCAAGCTACATAAAGTCATTGATTAAAATAGTGAATGCAAGGAGAAATGTAATGCTTGTGTTCACAATGACAGATTGCTTCGCAGCTGTAGGAGTGTAGACAGAAATGTTTTAAATCACAACAAAATGACGAGAAACTAGTTTGTTTTAAAGATGGGTAGTTGAGATAACAAATATAGACTTACTATTGAACAATAAAGTGTTCAAAGATGATCAATAATTGCAGAGATAAAGATAGAATTCTTTGATCGATAGCCAAAGAAAATGCAGCGACAAAGCGTAGATAGAATGCAGAAGAAAGGACCCAAGGATTTATAATGGTTCAATCATCAACTGATCTACATCCACTGCCTTAAGTACCCACTTAAGGATTTTAACACAATCACTAAAACCTTTTTCCCAAATCAATGGTGGTAATCAGCACCAATCCTACACAAAACGATCACTAACCTTGGTTTTACACTCAACCTCTTAACCAAAACAATCAAGGATCACTCCAACTGGGTTTTACTTCCTAACCTTGATACACAATAAATCAAGGCTCACCCCAACTGGTTTTTACCTTCTCAACCTTGATATAAGATAGAATGAAGAAAAGTTTATAGAATTAGCTCACAAGTTTGAGTAGATTGCAAACAGATGAGTAGCAACATCTTTTACCTTTTGAAATAATTTGATTTCACTTTGAAGCATAATGAAAAGGGAGATTTTTGTATTCTAAAGTGTAAGAGTATTTCTAAGAATGATATCACAAAAATATGCTTAAAAATTGAGTTTTGAAAGCTTTTATATAAGCAAAAAGTAAGACAACAACGGCTAGTAACAGGTAGGTTTTTTTTTTTTTGCTGTAAGATTTTCCAGGGTTTTGGACTTAGGAATTGCAAGAAGGTGCTTCTAAAAGGTGAGTCCAAAATAACACTTTTCTCTGCAGAAACATTTTGACACTAATACAGAGTTTTGGACGAAGCTTTTAGATTCAGTGTCTATCTTAACATCTGAAAGCTTACTCTTTGAAATCATTTTATTTGTGTGCTTCAAAGTAGAAATAAGTTGAATCATAAGGTAAAGGGACATAGGAATTTTACAAGTAATACCTTAATAACAATTTCTAGTCTAAAGTTCTTTCACAAGAACATCTTGGCATGCAATCTCTTAAGCCCGTTTTCTTCTTGATCACCCATTCTTAGATTCCATTGCTCAAAAGTTGCTTAGCAATATTATTTACACACCTTAGAAGAATTGATATCAAATATGTCGTATTATATATGGATCACACAAGTTAGTCCTCATCAATATTAGTCATAAGTCAAAATACAGGAGAATGCCCTTAGGGCTAACAATCTCCCCTTTTTTGAGTAATGACAAAGTTGATGGGATTGTGATATAAAAACAATGATATGTACAATAAGGACATGTTAGACCGAGATAAATAAGAATATTTTTAAATTGAAATTCATTCTCTCTTTATAGGACTCAAAGGGGGCTTAAGAGATTAATATAGAAAATTTAAGCATGTACTCATACACATAACCCAATAAGCCTATGGCCTAACCAACCTCCTTATACTTCTTCCTTCCGTCAAAGGACTATTCCCCATGGAAATAGGCATAAATAATAGTCACAAAAAATAATGTATAGATATATACATAAAGGAGTGTAAAAGATAAATCATATAATGTATTTCTCCCCCTTTGTATGTGTATATATGAACATAAGATATAGAGCAATGGAATGCATTTTAAAAATAAGACTGAATTCCAAAATTTTGAACTTCCAAAGCATGCATCCAAATTGGGGTAAAATTAGGCAGAAGTTTAGCCTTTTTAACGAGTTATTTTTGGACTAGAATTTTGGATTGAAGAAGTGAAAATCCAAAACTCCCCCTATGTGTGTGCAAGGTAAAAATGAATTTTCTCAGAGATATATAAGAGGATTTCAACCCAGCCCAGTTTTCTTGAGGTATTTCAACACAAGGAATTTTTTGTGCAACCAAAGAGAAGTTTTCTGAAGCATAAATATCCTTATCATCCAAATATTTAAATAAAGTGCATATTATATCCATAGACAAAAAAAATCATCCAACTTATTTAAAATTAGTTAGAATGCACAATGAATTCATACCTATACTTCAAAATTCCTTATTCCATAATAACAATGACATCTCAACATAGTCTCTATCAATTCACCTAACTCTTTACTATCCGCATTCTCAAACCATAGACGATCATAAACACTGTGAAAATTTATAACATATATTCGCATATCATAGTTCTCAATCCATACACAATCCGTCATTAATCACAAATCGCAGTACAATTCACAATCCATATTCATGAGGATAAAAAAAAAGAAAGATATCATTCATCCGAATCATAATAGAATACTCAACAAACTAACAATCACCATAAGGAATTTTCAATCTTTTCCATAATTCTAGTATTAATTTTCTCATACTCTACAAACTCACAGCATATTCACAATCCATCTATATTTATTTCTCCCACATTTGTCATAAATAAAATAATAATAATAATAAGCAGTAGAGAAGCAATTAGTAGTAAATTGACAGGAATATTAGGAGAATTCCTAGAACAGGGACAATAGTAAGTAATATTGGCAATAATAACAAGTAGTAGAAAACTAGTAGTAATTTCAGGTAAAGATCAAAATAAAGGTGTTCATGAAAATATAGTGCAATGAACATGAAATATAGCATAATATAGTTCTGTCATCATAATAAGATGGGCAGAAAAGGTCATCAGTCATCGGTTGTCATGTGTCACATCTTATGGAATGAGGATAGTTGCAGGCTTAGAGCATTGGCACCCTTCTTTGAATATTCTCCAACAATAATATTGGACTTCTATTTTACCACGACATGCTTCTGCCTTTGGCCAGATGAGCTGCCAAATGCAGTTGGTTTGTCATGCTTGGGAATTTCCTTGGTAACGTGGGTGCAGCAGTTATGAGAACATTAGCCTCCTTTCCTATTTCTTTTTTATTTTCCCATGCCTCCTCTGTATCTTTCTCCTTTTCCTTTTCTTTTTGTACATATTGTTCAATGTGCTCAACAACATCTTCTTCAACTTGTGGAGTGACTGTTTCCTCTGCAAGCATTTGTTCTTGAGAGAGAACGTGTTATGTTTGAGGATTCATTTCATCATAATGCTTTACTTCCTTAGCAGTCAATTCTTTTCCCAAATCTTTCAATTCATCTTTAACTTCTGCACTCAGACCATCTAGCTTGATAGATAGCAGATTTATAGCACCCAAAATACTTTGAGTTATTCTACTTTTTTGAGTTTTTTACACCCCTTTGAATCTCAACTTTTCTTTTTGTGCATCCTGATGTAGCAAATTTTCTTTGCCCTTCATCAATTTTTCTTTCCCTTCTTCAGTGGCCTTTCTAAGTGATATCCATTGATTATCCGCTTGAATGGATCCCATTTTCTCAAATGAATCTTTGTTGTTGATGTTTACCTTACAGTGCTCAGGGACAATGGTACTCATATCAACATTGACGTGCTTAAATAGCTTGGTGAGAAGGTTTCCAAATGGCAATGCTTTGTGTGATGTGTTTCGAGATTGAGTCATTAATTTCACAACCAGAAACCCAAGCTTAAATTGTTTTCCTTTTGACAAACTCAGCATCAACACTAATTGCAAAATACTTACAGAGGTCCTGTGGCCAAGATTAGATATCACTATGGTTAAGACCATATGATGTAGCAATCTCCCCATTCCATTTAACCGTTTGGCATTTTAACCACTTGAATTTCTAAAGCTCTTAGCACTAGTAAATTTCATCTCCTATCGACTTAATTCAAAGAATTTAGATTTTTTTAGGTAGATTGTTCATTTTGAAAGATTGTACTCCACCGTCTTCTGACAAAAAATTATGTTTAACATACAGTGGTTAAAACTCGAAGTTCACTTTTCCAACTCTACATATATACCACAACACAATAAACCCATTCACCATTTCCTCACATCATCCCTTTCTCAAATTTACATAGAATTCTCAAACTAGGTAGTGTATAGTTTGTCATAAACAGATAGCAAAGCACTTCATCCAAGAGACTCATATATACTAAGAATAGTTGAATAGTATAAAAAAGACTCAGGGGCAACATCATATCCAACAGTTACTGTTTTATTTCTAGATACCCAATTAGTGTATTAAGACTTGCATTTGGAATAAAGGAATCGAGATACCTGCGTGTCAGAGCTTTCTTCTTTGGGTGGTTGTTTTGATAACGTAGTTTGAGAAGTTGGTTCATCAATGACAGCTTTTTTTTCCTTCTTCTCCGCAGATACCAGTCTCGCAGCAATTGATTTCTTTTTCATTGTCTTGCATTTTTTATTTTCTTCTTTATTGGCTTGACCTATTTGCAAGTTTTACCCACAGTGAACTGGATTGGATGGTTTGATTTTTCTGGTTTTTGGCAAGAGAACAAAGGCTAGAGGAAAGAAAAATGCTAAGAAAAAGGATAGATTTTTTATTTTTGAAAAGAGAAGAAGATTCAAATAGATTTGAATTTTTTTGGGGGTTACAAGGTATTGAAAAGTATAAGACAATTTAGTGTATTTGAGAAAGGTGATTTTTGAAAATATGTAAGATATTCTAATAAGAAGAGAGAGTGTGTATGTTAAAAAAAAAAAAAAAGGCGCGAACATTAGAATTTAAAAGATTTGAACATTTGGAAACAGATTTTCCAACTGATTTCCCAGTCCAAAAGGTATGTCAGACGTGCTCAAAAGATAGTATATGTTTATCTTTTGACTTAAAATACAGTCCAAAAACTGCATCTAATATCTCCATCGAAAATTAGGGGACTTTTAGAAATTCTGCAAGAATAAACAACCAATCTTTGGCAATATCGTTAATTTCAAGAACCTCTTCTAAGATGATTAAATATATCTTTGGCTAGTAGTTTAGTGAAGATGTCTACAAGCTATTCATTAGTTGGAATGAATTCTACACAAACATAACCCTTAAGCACATGATTTCTTGCACAAATGCTCCATCTTTCATCTTTATCAAGCTTTAATAATATGCTCATATGTGTACTTATTTCTTTTGCTTCATTCATACCAAACCTTTTAAGTAGCATCTTGGCATACTTGGCTTAATTTAAGAAGATTTCAACTTTGTTTTGCTTTATTTGAAGATCGAGGAGGAAATTAAGTCTCCCACCATGCTCATCTCAAACTCTTGCTGCAATATCTTGGCAAATTTCTTGCATAAGAAATCATTAGTAGCTCCGAAAATAATATTACCAACATAGCTTTGGACAATTAAGATATCATCAGAATTTTCAATTTTAATAAATAATGTAGTATCAATTTAGCCTCTTGAAAAACTTTTTGAAAGAAAACCACTAAAAACATAGTTTGAAAAATTTTCATGAATAAAACCAGGAGGTTGTTTCACATAAACTTCTTCTTCAATAAAACCATATAAGAAGGCACTTTTGACATCCATTTGGTAGAGCATATAACCTTTGAAAGATGCAAAAGTAGGCAACATTCTAATGGATTCTAATTGAGCAGTGGGAGCAAAAGTTTCATCATAGTTGATGCTTTCTTCTTGATTGAAACTTTGGGCAACTAATCTGTCTTTACTTTTAATAACAATACCATGCTCATCAAGTTTGTTTTTGAAAATCTACTTGGTACTAATTACTGGATGGTTAAGTGGTCTAAGGACAAGCTTCCAAACTTGATTCCTTTTAAATTGGTTAAGCTCTTTTTCCATAATCCAAAAATCATTATGTAAGGCTGCATCAATACAATTAGGTTCAGTGCTAGAAAGTAGAGCAAAAATTATTAACAAAATACCGTCTAGTATTGACTTTGCAGCTAGGATCACCAATGATCTGTTCTTTTTTGGATGGATAGTTTTGTACTTCCAAACTTTTGGCAAATTCTGATCAATGTGCTCACACTTCTTTGCTTGCAGTTTTCAACTTGTTGTTCATCTAGTTCTTCTTCTTTGGCATGGTTGTCCAGTGATGGAGCTTCATGATGTTCAATGCCATTTTTCTTCAAGCTTCCTACATCATCATCATCTTTTTGTGCAAAAGATAAGCTTCAAGTGAATCTTGAGAAATCATATACTAATACATAAGCATACCTCTTACCATCTAGGCTAGTGGTCCTCATTGGTCCAACCAAACCCATATGTATTAGCTTAAGAGCTTTTGAGGTTGAAATCATTTTCTTATTTTTGAAAAATTTCTCGACTTGTTTTCTAAAATGGCAAGTATCACTCAATTGGTTTTTATTAAATATCATTTTGGGCAGTCCTCTAACAAACTCTTTTGAGGACAATCTATTTATTAAATCAATAGAAACAAGGTCTAACCTTCTACGCCAAAGGTAACCATCAACATTATTTATGGATAAGCAATTTACATCATGAGCAATAAGATCATGAAGAAATAATACATAGACATTACCGATGCAGTTGGCAGCAAAAATGATTTCATCACTAGAATTATCAATGATAGTGCATGAATCTTTTTTCAAAAGTCACCTTGCAACCATTTTCAAACAAAAGACTAATACTAAGCAAGTTGTACTTTAATTCATCAATCAATAATACTTGCTTGATAATGTCAGAGGATCCCTAACCACCATCACTTACACTGAGTATTTTCCCCTTTTCTTATCTCCAATTATGATAAATCCATCATTTACAGCTTGAAGGTCATCTATTTGTGCAGCATTTCCCATCATGTGTCTTGAGCATCCACTATTCAAGAACCATTTTGTGGAGCTCAATTTTTGTAGTTGGTGTACCTATTCATGAGATGGAAGAATGTCTTTTGGTACCCACATTTTCTTGGGTCCAAGGGGGTTAGTAGTGCTTCCTCTAACTCTCCAAACAGTTTTCATACCATATTCGACTCCTTTCGTAATGTGACACCTAAACACATTGTGTCTATATTTACCACAATAAGAACAAAATATATGATCAGCAATTGAGTTTCTAGCTTTCACAAAATGAGGTTTGTGATTTTCTGCCTTATGCACATGTCTATAACCTACACTATCAGAAAAAAATGATTTACCAACCGACAAAATCGGTTGGTAATTAGCTAAATTTGGTTGGTAATTATGATTTACCAACCGATTATCAATCGAATGGCATCACATGAAAAAAACCTAGCTTGTAAATTTTCCAACCAAAATTTTTGGAGTCGGTTGGTAATTACTAACCGCAATTTGGTTGGTACTGTAAAATCTTTTGTTCAAAATTTGGAATTAAGTTTAGCATTTGAGTTGACTATTTTGGTTAGTAATTACACATCAAAATTCGGTTGGAAATTTGGCATTTGAGTTGACTATTTCAGTTGGTAATTACCAACAAACATTCATGTTACCGATCGATTGTTGCAGTTGGTAATTATCAACCGAAAATGTAGTTTGTAAATTTATAATTTTTTGTCAGTAAATTTGTTTTTAATATAAAATTGTAATTTACTAATTTACCAACTGAGATATGTTGCTACCAACCGATATATGTGTAGGTAATTACCGACTGACTTTTGGTTGGTAATTATTTTTTCTTGGTTGGTAGTTTTATTTATTTACCAACTGAACATTCAGTTGGTAATTTTCCAACAATTTTAGTTATTTAAAATTTGTTGATAATCTTTTGTTGGTATATTACTAACCGAGTTGTTTAGATGCTAATTCTTTTTTTCCATTGGTAGTTTTCTTTATTTACCAACCAAATATTCAGTTGGTAATTTTCTAACTATTTTAGTAATTTAAAATTTGTTGGTAATTTTTTGTTGGTAAATTACCAACTAAGTTGTTTGTTGGTAGCTAGTTGGTTTGAAAATTACTAACTGTTATTTAATATATTACCAACCGAATTCTATTCAATTACCAACTAATTTTTCAGTTGGTAATTTTACTTTGATTTGGCAGAATTCTAGTGCATCTGAACCTATATCCAAACACATTCTTTTGACAAATTCATAAAATAATAAAGCCAAAATACATCCACAAACCCAACATAAACATCATCCTTCCAAAAATTCACAAATCCAACACAAACATCATCCTTCCACAAACATAAACATCATCCTTCCACAAATTCAAAGCAAATATAATTCCCTCACAAAATACCACAAATCCTAACCAAACATCATCTTTAATTAAACATAAAAGATTATCATAATATGAAAGTGAGACGAAGTGTAGGTCCAAGGTTTAACAATAGTGAAGGAATATTAATACAATTAAGAAACACAGTGAATGAATATTAATATTCTGGTGGATTTGATCCACTTAGGTCCTTGACCTTTTGTTGTGGTAGTAAAGGCACCTCCACTGTCAACCACTCATTTGTCTTTATCACTTCGTGAATTTGTGTGTCAACAGCCTTTTGCACTAACTCATTTACAGTATTTTGCATGTCAGTTGTCTCTACGTATTGCGAAGGATGCGTTGATGAAATGGATGAAGAAGATGATGACTTGCGTGAAGTAGATTTCTATAGCCAACCGGAGCTTAGGGATCCCATGCCATAAACTACATTCCCTTTCTTAGGATGGCCTACAACTCACAATCAAATATCAACCTTGTTTATTGGTGGAGGATGCTCCCCTTCAAGTGTCTTGCTATCAAGTGATGCCCTTTCTTTCTTTAATTCTTCTTGGTAGTGACGCGAACACATAAATAAATGCAGAAATATATATATATATATATATATATATATATATATATATAAGGATAAGAATTTTGGAATAAACATCATGAAAATCTCAACTATATTAGTGATTGTGAAGCTTAAAATAAAGAACATCCATTAGAATTAGAATCATCTGGTTGTAACATAAAAAGTTAAAGAGTAACACCATCATTTGAATATTTTACCATCTTTTCAATCAAAAAAGTTTATTTGACTTGGTCCACAATGCACCCCCCAATGCCTCTTTCATAGTTCATGCATTTTAACCAAGCTCTACCCCACCCTCCAACCATTCTCCCACCCCCCCCCCAAACTCCCACAACATGGCTATAAATATGGAAAGTAATAAATAGGCACATCAAAGTCTTCAACTTTGGATGGAAAAAAATGGAAGCGGTAAAGCTACCTTCACTTGAGCTAAATATAATGGATATAGTAGTATGGAATAAAAAATACTATTGACCATTATTAACTTATGAAACTTACATATGTTTTCTCAAACCGCTTGTCAACAAAGACAAGTTCTAGGCCTCCAAGCTCTGCGTCATCAACCTCCAACATTCAGCGTTCCTTCTTAAGCACTTGCTCAATCTCATCTTCAGTGTTTGTTGTGTGTGTGAAGACATATATTTCAGATTGTGAGTAGTCCATATGATATTTCCCCTCCTATATTTGGTTTAATAATAAAATAGTATTAAAGTACGTTAAATATATAGATATTAATTCTAAGTATTTTTAGAACAAGTTATTTTCATAAATTTGAATTAAAGTACTAAAAATAAGAAAAGTTACTAGTTTTCTTTTGTGAATTGTCGCCAGTATAGAACCGTTGGAGTGACGTGGGCCTCCTAAACCTCCACAATTACTATTTCTATTTGCCTTCATTATCTCTAAAATCTTCTTGAATTTGTCACCATCCTAAATTGCTCGCAGCTTGTTATAGTCTTCATCATTCTTAAAGTCATGTGAGACTTTCCCTTTACGAACTTGGTCCATCAAATAAGTGTAGATCTTGCCACCTTTCTTGTCCCATTTTGATCTAATGAGTCCATCATGCATCCTATCCCACTAGAACTATTTTTGCATATTAGTGATAATAATTGTCAAAACATTACATAGATGATTAATATATAACACTTATAATAAAAGCAATAAATGAAACAATTACCGTCCACTCGGCAAACCAAATATCCTTAACTTTATTTTGGACCTTTAACCAAGATTCATATGGTCCAAGAAACATTGATTGTATGATTGGTTGAATGGAACTTGTAGACTTGTTACTTGGCAATCTCTTAGCTTTATCTTCTTCACAAAGGATTCTACAATGAAAGAAAAAATTAACAAAAACAACCCTTAGGTTATATAGAAAAGTGGCATATTCTTTTATTTAAAAAAAAATCAGTTTCAACTTTGCTTCCTATGCTCATTGATTACAGCAATACTGTTTTCTTTTAGACAACGGTAGTGATTATTCTAAATTTGGAGGTTATCCAAAACTTGAAATTAAAGACACAGAAATTTAAGAACTTGAATCAAATTCTATAATAATTCATTTCATTTCACATAAAATATGAAGGCTTTCAATAAGAAATGAAGGCTTTTGTTTGAGTGTTCTCTTGACTTTGGTCGTCAGGTTTATAATATATGTAGACACACCAAACAAATAGCTGTAAACTACGAAACAAAATCTACCCAGCATGTATTCATTAACATATAACCAGCTTAAGTTCTCATTTTCCCACCTCCTGAACACAACATGTTTCAGCCCTCTTTCCTGCATTTTCTTCACAGAAATACATACCAAAAAAGAGCTAAAAACATCCAAAATAAACTCTAAACAATTAGTTCAAACAACAACAACAAAAAACAGCAACTAAAAAATTTTCTTATGAACTTCAGCTTTGTTTTTGCAAGTTTCTCCAACAAAAATGCTTCAAGAAATCACAACTCTAGCAAACAAGCTGAGAAAGTTACATATCCTCTTATCCAACCTAAGTATTCCAAGTTACTGAAATCATTTGCAACAGTAGACCAAATTACTACTCAGATATGTGTGATTCAATCATCTTTTCAATCCAACTTTCAAAAATAATGCTAAAACAAGTTATAAAATGAAACATGGCAAAACAACATTTTTTTTTTTTTTAATGAATACCTTTAATTCTTTTCATTCTCATGCATTCATTTGCATTCAAAATTCAAAAAAAATCGACTATCCTCTTTTTGTAACATTTTAAGGTTCATTTAGGTTTAGTTACTTCAGAGAAGTACCCTGTAGACAAACCAAATAAATAGCTATAAACTACGAATCAAAATCTACCCAGCATGCATTCATTAACATATAACCAACTTATGTTCTCATTTGGTATGTCTTCACAGCTTAAGTACCCTGTAGACATACCAAATAACCAGCTGTAAACACAAAAATGTTTCCGCCCTCTTTCCTTCATTTTCATCACTGAAATACATTCCAAAAGAGAGCTAAAAACATCTAAAATGAACTCTAAACAATTGGTTCAAACAAAACCAACAAACAGCCAGCAACCAGAAAATTTTCTTATAAACTTCAGCCTTGTTTTTGCAAGTTTCTCCAACAAAATTCATAAAGTTGTTAGAAACCTTCATTGCCATCAAACCTCACCAACAAAGTAGGTGACATTCTAAAGGGTTTACTTGCTCAAAAAAAAGGTGGTAAAGGATTTTTATACTGAAAACTACAAGTGTACATAAGAAGTATAACTTTAAATAACAATGGATGATAAAAGGTATTGTCAAGTGAAGTCCTCATAATCTTAGAAAACTTCATTATATAGATCCTTCTTCTGTCTTTTTGGTTATTAAATGACACCAGAAATCCCTTTTCAATTGTCGTCTCTGGTATTCAAATAATGGTGTTTAGTTAGTAGTATTACAAGCAAAATGGCAGTGTTTTGACTAAAATAGATTCCCATGCCAACATTTTATGAATTTATTATGTGAGATTATAAGAGTAACGATCAATTGTTAGAAAAACATTTACTTCCTTTGTAAAAAGAGGATTGAAAACTTTGATGCCTTAAAGGAATTTGATAGAAACCTCCTAAATTCAAAAATGTTTCAACCTTCTTTCCTGCATTTTATTCACAGAAATACATATCAAAATAAAGCTAAAAATATCAAAAATAAACCCTCAATGATTAGTTCTAACTACAACGACAAACAACCAGCAACTAGAAAATTTTCTTATGAACTTCAGCTTTATTTTTGCAAGTTTCTCCAACAAAATTCATAAAGTTGATAGAAACCTTCATTGCCATCAATCCTCAACAACAAAGTTGTTGACACTCTAAAGGGATTATGTGCTCAAAAAGAGGCGGTAAAGGATTTTTATGACAGAAATTTACAAGAGTAAATAAGAAGTATATTTTCAAATAACAATGGCTGATAAAAAGTAATGTCAAGTGAAGTCCTCGTAATCTTAGAAAACTTCATTATATGGATCGTTCTTATGTCTTTTCGGTTATTAAATGACACTAGAAATCTTTTTTCAATTGTCATCTCTGGTATTCAAATAATGGTGTTTAGGTAGTAATATTACAACCAAAATGGCACTATTTTGACTTAAATCTTGTCTAGTTTTACTTTTGCTTCTTATCCACTCAAGTTAAGGCCCTTCAACTTAGTATTTAATAGGTTTTAAAAAGTGAATAAAGTTAGAAGAGATGGGAAATAGGGTGACATAGAAAAACAAAAAGATAGAAAAATCTGAACTTAAGAAAAGCAAAAAGATGGAAAAAACTAAACTTAATCTTAAGAAAAACAAAAAGATGGAAAAAAACTGAACTTAAAAAACAGAAAACTTTGGTGCCTCAAAGGAATTTAATAGAAATCTCCTTAACACAAAAATGTTTCAGCCCTCTTTCCTACATTTTCTTCATAGAAATATATACCAAAAGAGAGCCAAAAACATCCTAAATAAACTCCAAACAATTAGTTCAAAAAATAACAACAAGCAACCAGCAACCAGAAAATTTTCTTATGAACTTCAGCTTTGTTTTTGCAAGTTTCTCCAACAAAATTCCTATTAAAAGAACCTAAGGATAATGTCCATTTTAAACCATTAAGCTTATACTGCTAAAGCAAATTCATAATCTAGCAACAAAAAAGATGCAGTAAAAGAAAAGAGAAATCACTTACTCATCTCCCTCGATAAAACAACAAATCTTGCCTTAAGATGGAGTATTAATTGTAGAAGATAAGATGGATGGCTGCACCACAGCAGGAGCAGAAGATGCTTGGGCATGATTACTAGAAGGTGTACCATTGGGTTGACAGTCAGATGGTATAGCATCGGCGTGGCCATCAAGAGGAGTATCATCTATATCAACAATTCCATCAACACTTTGAGGAGTATGATATACATTGTCAGCAGGAGTATTCTGAGCACATTCATTAACAGCAATATGGTTTTCCTCATTCTCATCCAAAACAGGTGACATCTGTTGTTCAGTAGCTGCAGTGACTGAAGTAGTAGATTTCATCAAAGGTGTCAAATCCTTTCGAGTAGATGCTGATAATTGACGACCAACTGAGGGGCCACCAAGAGCTGTTTATCCTCTCCTTGTCAAATATGAGGAACCAAAACCCCTACCAATTTGATTTTTCTTTCCATGCACCATTTCTAAAAAATACAATAAGTAATGAAAAATATTAATTAAACACTTAATTAAAAAGAATACAAATAAATGAAAATATTAATTGGAGATATACAAACCACAAATAATGCAAGAATATGATAAAATAACTATAGACAATCTAATCCTACCATGTCAGTCACTAAGTTAATTGGAATCATTGCGTAGTTCCTTTTCAGAGTCATATGTTGATTCGTCTAACTCTTCTTCATCAGAACTAGTTATGAACTCTTCCTCACTCTCTAATAGATCAACATTGTCAAATAGTATCCACTTCATCAAAAATTCCGTTGAGATCTCTGAAACTATCTATTTCATCATCCAAAATATCAAAATTTTCAGCTTAGACTTCATCCTCTTGAAGTGCACTATCTATTGTCCCTATATCTAAGTTCTTCTTGCAGCCATATGACAAACATGTACCCAATCTATTGAGTCTTTCATTTAGCTTAGATCAGGCATTTAATACACTTAGCTTGCTTAATGTGCAAGTGCAAATGGCTCATATTTTCTGAAACAATGCTTGTGATTAATATCAACCATTTTATACTTCGGATGGATTCTTATGCCAACATTACACTGGATTATACCAATCACAGTGAAATAAGTAAGCTTGTTTAATTGGCAACCCTAGGTATTCCAATTCAACCACTTCCTTTAGAACACCATAATAATTCATTGTGTCTTCATTATTGCTATATGAACCTTTTATGCACACACCACTATTGGTTGTGGATTTCCCTTTACTATGGGCAATAGTATGGAAGTTGTACCCATTCACAAAAAACTATGAGTATGTGCGAACAGATCTCATTGGGACCCAAGCAATGTGTTTTATTTCCTCACTTGAAACATTGTTAGTTAGATCATTTGCCTAGATGACATAAAACATGGAACGTTTATTAATTATTTAAATTAAAGAAAAAAAGAGTACCTAAGAAGTTGAATTATGCTTACATATCTATTAAACCAATGAACAAACTCTCTTTCCAGTGCTAATTCAATGTCAGAGGCAGAAATTCTTGAGAAATCAAGACGTTTTTTAGCCTTGAACAATCTAAATATTATATAAAAAAATAATGTGTAAGTTATGTATCCCCCATTATTTGTAATCACTAAGAAAAATAAATACTCATTCTATATACAGTTGGACCTCTTCGGTGTTCAACAACATATACAATTTAGCTGCATCATGTTCTTTGTCTGATAGAAATATGATTTTTTAAGCATATGACGCCCGCCTAGGATAGCTAAAAGTTGAAATTCTTGAACCAAATAACTCTGAGCTACCACCATTATCATTTCTATCAGCTTTTCTACTTTTTGTTTGGACATGGGGTTCAGAGTAATGGATGCAAAAACTCGACACTTCTTCAACTATGTATGCATTACATATTGAAGCCTCAATCTTTGCCTTATTTTTCACCTTCTCTTTTAAAGTGTATAAGAACCTAAGGATAAAAAGTATTAATGGCATGCCAAAAAATCAATGCCATCAAATAAGGTAAGAATTATTTGACTGACCTCTCAAAGGGATATATCCATCTATATTACATAGGTCCCCCAAATAGAGCTTCATATAGTAAGTGAATTGGCAAATGTTCCATTGAATAAAAAAAAACTTAGAGGAAAAATTCTCTCTAACTTGCATATGACCACAACAATGTTTTCTTCCAATTTAAGTACTTGGTCATCATGCAGCATTCTAGAAGTCAAATCCTTTAAAAATAAGCTCAATTTTATTAGTGCATTGCTAACAGCTTCTGGGAGCAAATGCCGAAATGCTATGGGAATCAATTAGGGCATGAATACATGGCAATCATGAGATTTGAGGCCAAGAAATTTTCATTCCTTCATATCCATACATCTTGACAAATTGGACACATAACCATCAAGAAATTTTAACGATTTGATCCACTCACACAAGATTTTTCGAGCATTTTTTTCCAATCAATAGCATGCCGTTAGCTTCTTTGTACCTCTTTTAGATAGCTCTAAATCTTTTCGTCGACAAATCTTACTTAAATCTCTCCTTGCATTTTCACCATTCTTGGTTTTTCCCTTAACGTCGAATATAGTATTAAATATATTGTCAAAAAAATTTTTTTTTTATAATATGCATAACATCAAGATTATGTCTAATGGGATTTGTTCTCTAATATGGTAAACTCCAAAATATACTTCTCTTGCCCCAATTATGAGAATCCACATAGCTTTATAGTATGCCATTTCCACAATTTTCAAGCACAATAGGCAAATCTTTCACTCGAGCCCATATTTCATCCCCACTTAGTCTCTGCGGTGGTGGTGATTCCTCGGTTAGATTCTTCCTAAATGAGTTTTTATTCTTTTGAAAAGGGTGATCAAGAGGCAAAAATTGTTGATGACAATAAAAAAAACTTTGCTTTCAAGAATGTTGAAGCTTAAATGCCTTTTACTTCTCTATACAATATAGACAGGATAATCTACCAACTATGCTCCATCCAGACAACATGCCATAAGCTGGAAAGTCCCTTATTGTCCATATCAAAGTAGCCCTCATTTGAAAATTTTACTAGAGTGAAATATCATAAATTGGAACTCCTACTTCCTATAATTGTATTAACTCATCCATCAGAGGTTGCAAATACACATCTAACTATTTCATAGGATTTTTAGGACCAGGAATTATGATACTCAGAAACATGTACGGTGATTTCATACACATCCCAAGTGGCAGATAGTAGGGAGATACTATCACAGGCCAACAGGAATACTATTTACTAGATTGGCCAAATGGAGTGAAGCCAGCAGTGCAAAGTCTAAGTCTTACATTGGAAGACTCGACAGAGAATGAAAGATATGCATGATTGAAAGACTTCTAAGCCTCTGCTTTAGAAGGATGACTATTAGTCCAGGAAGAGGTTTATACTATGCATGCGCTCTCATATGCTGGGTAGTAGCTTTTAATGCATACAATCGCTGTAATCTTGGTGTAAATGGCTGATAATGCATTCTTTCTTATGTCACATTTTTTGTTAGTGTTATGCCCTAGAGGAAATCACTTGTACATGGTATATGACAAATTTTATTTTAATAAAAGGCATTATTTATCTCACAGTTTCTTTTGTTTACTTTTGTGTAAAATAACTATTAGATAAAGTCCCAAGCACAACACCGTGTTAAGAAAATCATGATATGAGATTCCTACTAGACTGTATAGTGTTGGTACTTAAATAGTCCATAGTCATAGTATTAATGAGACAGGACATCGTTAATGCCTTAAGACTAGCATGTGTTAGACTTCCTGATTTGATCAAGCGGTGGTTCTCATATCCGTGAGTATTGAGATACTCAAATTTAACACATGGATGCTTGTTAAAGGAATAAGTACATTGGATGACCTAACTATGAGATAATCACACGAACAATTATTTAGTGCTAGTGATATAATCTCAATATAGCAAACGTGCAGGTATCCTTAGACTTAAGATCTCCAAGGTACTTTGTGTACTGACCATTATGCTTTGATTCCAATCTCTGGAGCCAAATCAAGGGACACCTATGGGATGGATATTGATTACATTATGAGGTAAACGAAAGTAGTTGAGAGGGTCTGTAAAGACTTCACCACTCCTAATAGTAGGGGCGAATATCTCACGGCCACTTGTAGAAATTACTACTCGAGAAGTCCTTGGACAAGGCGATTATGTATTGGGAACTATTCCAATTGATACACATCTAGAGTAGTGGGTTCCTGGTACAAGTAATATTATACTCGAGCCAAAATTATTATATATTCTAGAGGGAGTTGGCACAAATTTCGTACTCCAAACCGAATGAGATATTGTATGGTAAAAGGAGTTACTTGCACTGTAATTTGTTATTGAAGGGTTCATGTCAAGCCACTTGACTTCCTGAACTTTTGGGTGGTCATGATGTGTTGCTTGATACCGCTCATGATCTGGGAACATGGGTTTATTAGTTGATGAATTAATAAACCAATTCTGATTAGAATCAATATGATTAACTCTAATTAATCATAGATTATTAATCTCACAGACGTTTGGATTAATTCATATTCGCTACCAATTGACTGGGAAACCTAATAGGTCACACACAATAGAGAATTATATACTCAATATGTTATTTAATAACATAGTGGGGTTAATTGCGAGAAAGAGAAGTTGTTATGGCCAAATTATAATTAGTTATAATTTATAGGCCAAATTGTAAATGTGAGAACTTGATGTTTCCAACTACAATTAGGGAATCCTAATTATTTTAGAATTCTCAGTTTTTCGTGTAATATATGGAAGATATATGCATGAAATTCCTTGGCTATGAGACACGCGAAATAGCTTCCAAAACCTTCTTCTTCTTCTTCTTCTTCTTCTTCTTCTTCTTCTTCTTCTTCTTCTTCTTCTTCTTCTTCTTCTTCCTCTCTCTCTCTCTCTCTCTCTCTCTCTCTCTTGTGGTTCTTGAGCAACCAAGAAAAAACTCCGCTGCCATCTTGATCATGCTAGCACATAAACATCTTAGTGTTTGAGTCTGATCCTCTGTGTAGATTTCTGTTAGAGATAATCACACACTGTGATTGTAGTGGTTGGACGTTGAACTCTCGTGGTGTTCGATATTGCTTGATTGCGCCTTGACTTGAAGAAGAAAATTTTTGTTCTTCAGATGTTCAAAGAAAGGTAAAAAGCTGTTACCTTTATTCTCTTTATGTCTTGTTTTTTACACGTATGCGGATCCTGGGATAGTATCTCGTTCTTATTTTTCCACTACGCTATATATGATATGCATGAGATACCCAACAGTGGTGTCAAAGATGTGCTATGTATGGATTGTAGACATTGTTTTTGGCATGAAAAGATGTTTTCATGAATTTATGTTTGTCTTTGTTCACTGTAAAAACTGTTTTCACTTGAGTCGAAATTGTTTTGAGCATTGTCGGTTGGGTTTGTAGCAAAATATGCTTGTGTAATAGTTACAGCATAATTCGAAAAATGTTTTCTTTATGTGCTAAAAGTTTTTTGCAGAAAAACATTTTCTTGGACATGTTTGCCCTCCATTTTATCCTATCAATTGAATTTTATGTTTTGTTTTGTTTAAACTAACAAATTGGTTGTTGTTTTGAGCTTCAAAATAGAAAAACTCTGTTGAGAATTGTTCTCATTAAAAATTTACAAAAGAAGAAGTCACCATAAACTGTTTTTGAAAAATTTTATGAAAATCGCCGCCTCTTCCCGACTACAGCTGGTGCCGGCTCAGGCTTCCAAACCGGCGTCGGTTCCGTGCTATTTCGCGACATCCAAAAATCGTTTCTGGAAAAATTTTCTTAAAACTACACTGGAGCTGGCGTCACCTCGGGATTCTAACCAGCGCTGGTTCTACTCTGTTTTGCAACGTTCTAGCAATTTCCAAAAAAAAAAAAAGGAAAAGGAAAAAAGGAGGATTTTTAAAAGGAAAAATCTCATATGATGAGAGGCGGTAAAATAAATTTTTCTTTCAAAGGGCGCTGCCCCCTTGACCCCCACCATTTTCTCTACTATAGACGAAACCTAAAAGCATTTTCTTAAAATTAGTTTAGGGACAAACAATTTTATCTTTCAAAATAATGATTTTGAAAATTAATGTATATTTCAAAAATATTGATTTTAGAATTTGTTTTATTTTTCCAAAAATAGTGATTTTAGAATAATAAAAACTATATGTTTATTTTGTTTAAGCATAGTTAACGGCATGGTGGATGGTTATGGATTAAAACCAATTATATTTGTTCATGCATTTTACAATTTTGATTTTTTATGAAATAGGACCTGCGTGTCCTGCCTTCTCTAGTATTCTTGAGTAATTCTCTTCTCATCTAACTCCCCTCGAATGTAACTCGAGGTTTTCTCTCTTTAGGAAATTTTGTAATTAGTTTACATAGGTTAGATAGGAGTAGAATTATTTTATTTTCGAGATGGCAACCAAAATAAGGCGAGAAAGTAAGACCTTCTACTTAAATCATGCATGAACACATAGGGTTAACTATATTAATTTCTTTTCTGGCTCAAAGAAATTAATTTAGGATAAAGTCCATAATCATACCATGTAATCGCTTTATTATCATGATTATCAATTATGTGATTTATTGATTTTTATGCATGTCATTTATTAAAATCACTAAAAGGAATAAATCCATCAATTAATATTAAACCTAATTCCTTCCATTAATATAGTAAGAACGAGAGTCTTTTTTTTAGACCAGGTTGTTGGGCAAACCCAAGCCTACTTGACATAGGGCATGTTCAAGCTATGGAATTAAATTCCTGATTAATGGGTTGGGTTTAACTAAATTCTTTATCCCCGGTTGGGAAAACTCAAGCATAAAGATATTTAGAGGAAAAGTTGGTGTAGCCCAAAGGCTTGAAGATTAAAAGCTGTTAATCACCCAATGATCCGGTATTTACATACGATGTAATTGGTATTGGTTGCTTACCAATGAACTCAAAGGTGGCTTATTGGGCAAACCCAAGGTTATTCATAAGGAATTTGGATACCGGTCTACTAGGAAAGCTTCCAATAGGCTTTCCTAAATTAGTAATGGGGGCTATTAGTTTGAGTTAAATAGTTGAGTAAAAATGCATTTAATTAAAGTCCTAATTATTTGCATTTCATGTGCATATACAACTAGCTAATCCTCTCTATCTTTACATCTAGGTCACTTGCATCATGTCAATGAACTTAAACCTACGTAGCATCTTAGAAACCAATAAGTTAACAAAATCAAACAATCTCAACTGGTATAGAAATTTGAGAATCTTCTCAAATCGAAAAAGTTGCTCTACGTGTTTGATGCTCCTATTCCACCGCCACTAGCTCAAGATACTCACGTTGATGAGCATGCTATCCACAAAAGGCACAAGGAGGATAGTGATACAGCATCATGTATTATGCTAGCATCTATAACTCCTGAGTTGCAAAAATAGCACGAGCATATGGATACTCAATCGATTATACTACATCTTCGAGAGCTATTTGATGCCGAAGCAAAAACTGAGAAATAGGAGGTCTCGAAGCAACTATTTCATTGCAAAATGGCAGAGGGTTCTTCTGTGGCCACTCATGTGTTGAAGATGCTGGGCTTAATTGAGAAGCTTGGATCTTTCGGGTTTGTAATGGATCATGACTTAAGTGTTGACTTAATTCTGCAATTTTTGCCTAATAGTTTCTCACAATTTGTGATTAACTATTAGATGAACAAGATTGAGTCTACCACTCCAGAGTTGATCAATCTTCTCAAAACTGCGAAGTTCTCTATGAAGAAGGATTCCAATGCAGTTTTAATGGTAGAATTTTCTTCTAAAAAGAAAGTTCAAAAGAAGAAAAAGACTCCCATAAAGCCCAAAGGTGGTGTGAAGAAGGACACAGCTACCAAGGGCCCATGCCATCATTGTGGGAAGATGGGCCACTGGAGGCGCAACTGTAAAGCCTACTTAGAGACCATTAAGGACAAGAAGCAGAAGGAGAAGCTTACAAGCACTTCTACTTCTACTCCGGGTATGTTTATGATTAAGATAAATACTGCATTTAGAAATGAGATATGGGTATTAGATACTAGAAGTGGACCTCATTTGTGCAATAACTTGCAGGGACTAAAGAGCAGTAGAAGGCTAGAGAAAGGCGATGTGGACCTATGTACTGCAAATGGGGCAAAGGTTGTTGCACTTGCTGCGGGGACATACGAGCTGAACCTACCTTTGGGATTAATTCTAGAATTGCAAAACTATTATTATGTTCCCGTTTTAATGAAAAACATTATCTCCGTTGCGTGTTTAGACTTAAATGATTTCATTTAATATTTAACAATAAATGTTGTTATTTTTCATTGAATGATATTCATTGTGGCTTAGCAAATCTAGTTAATGATTTATATGTTCAAGGCTTGGATAATCTAGTTCTCAATATAAACAATAAGAAACCTAAAATGGATAACTCTAACACCTCTTACTTTTGGCATTGTCGTTTAGGCCATGTAAACAAAAATTGTGTTTCTAAGTTACACAAGCTTGGTGACTTAGGGGTATTTGATTATGAATCATATGGCACATGAGAATCTTGCTTACTAGATAAAATGACTAAAACTCATTTTTCAGGAAAAGGAGAATAGGCCAAAGAGTTATTAGAACTCATACATTCTGATGTATGTAGCCCACTGTCGATATAAGTGAGAGGAGGTTATAACTATTACATAACCTTTATCGATGATTCCTCACGATATAGGTATTTGTATTTAATGAAATACAAATCTGAGGCCTTTAAAAAGTTCAAAGACTTCAAGAATGAAATAAAGAAACAACTTGGCAAAAGTATTAAGACTCTAAGATCTGATCAAGGAGAAGAATAATTAAGCCAAGAGTTTCTGAGTTATCTTAGAGATAATGTGATATTATCTAAATTGACTCTACCACATACACCTCAACATAATGGTGTGTCTAAGAGAAAGAATTGAACCCTTTTAGACATGGTACGGACCATGATGGCTTCTGCAGACGTACCAAAATCGTTTTGGGGGTATGCACTACAGACTTCGTATTATATACTAAATAGAGTTCCTGCAAAATGGTTGATTCTACCCCATTTGAGATGTTCTTTGGTGAGAAACCAAAGTTATCTCACTTGCAAGTATGGGGTTGTCCTGTCTTTGTCAAATGGCCATAATCAGACAAACTTAATAGTAAGTCTGATAAGTGTTTGTTTGTGGGATATCCGAAAGAATCTTTTGGATATTACTTCTCCCTACCTTCCAAAAACAAAGTGTTTGTTTCGAAGCATGCTGTCTTCTTAGAGAAGAAACACATGCTCAAAGGGGACAATGGGAGTAAAATTGAACTTAGTAAAGTTCAAAAAGATAAAATAAACAAGGATCAACAGTCTGATCCCACATTTATTGAGAGAATAGATGAACCTTCTACTACATAAGAACCTCATAGGTCTGGTGGGAAACGTGTGACACCTGAGAGATATGGATTTTTCATTAGTGACTGCAATAACGTATTGCTCATAGATGAAGATGAGCCTACTATCTACAAGGATGTTCGGAACAGTTCAGAATTTGGCAAATAGCATAAGGCCAAAAAGTCAGAGATGGATTCCATGTGCGACAACCAAGTATGGACTTTGGTTGATCTACCCAAAGGAATTAAACCTACTAGGTACAAATTCAAGAAAAAAACAGACATGGATGGTAACATAGTTACCTATAAAGCATGACTAGTGGCGAAAGGTTATCGTCAACAACATTGTATTAACTATGATAAAACCTTTTCACCAGTAGCCATGTTAAAATCCATCAAGATACTCCTAGCCAGTGCTGCTCATTATAATTATGAGATTTGGCAAATGGTTGTGAAAAATAGCTTTTCTAAACGGAAATTTAACTAAGGAAGTGTCTATGACACAACTTGAGGATTTCACATCCAATGATAGCACAAACATGTGTAAGCTGCAAAGGTCTATTTATGGACTTAAGTAAGCTTCTAGGAGTTGGAACATCCATTTTGAGGAAACAATCAAAGAGTTTGGTTTCATTCAAAACATGGATGAGCCTTGTGTATAAAAGAAGGTCAGTAGGAGCGTAATCATTTTCTTATTACTTTATGTAGATAACATATTGCTAATAGGAAATGATATACCTGTCTTGCAAATGGTTAAAGTTTGGTTGTCCAAACAATTCTCCATGAAAGACCTTGGAGAAGCAACCTATATTCTTCGAATAAGGATCTATAGAGATAGATCTAAAAAGATGCTAGGTCTTTCGTTATTTATATACATAGATAAAGTGCTAAAGAGGTTTAGCACGGATCAATCTAAAAAAGGATTCTTACCCATGTCATATGGTGTAATCCTTTCAAAGTCAATGTCTCCCATGACACAAGTTGAAAGGGATCACATGAGTACGATTCCATATGCCTCGACAGTTAGATCTGTCATGTACGCTATAATATGTACTAGGTCCGATGTATCTTCTACTCTCAGTTTGACGAGCAGATACCAATCTGACCCTGGTGAGGGTCATTGGGCGGCTATAAAGAACATCCTTAAGTATTTATGAAGGACTAAGGATGTGTTCTTAGTATATGGAGAAGGTGATTTGAAAATAAACGGGTATACTGATGCCAGTTTTCAATCTGACAAAAATGATTTCAAATCATAATCCGGCTACGTGTTTATGTTGTGTGGAGGGGTAATAAGTTGGAGAAGTTCCAAACAAGAGACTGTTGCTAACTCTACGATAGAAGATGAGTACATAGCCACTTCTGAAGCAGCTAAGGAGGCTGTTTGGATCAAGAAGTTCGTGACGGAACTGGGTGTGGTTCCTGGCGTTGTTGGTCCAATATCTTTGTATTGTGACAACAACAAAGCCATTGCACAAGCAAAGGAGCCACGGTCTCACCAACGATCCAAACATGTATTGTGATGCTATCATTGAAGATAAATTGCAAGCCAAACATAGCCAAAAAACCAGCCACATGAACAACAAAAATGCAGCACACCTGCGTGAAGAAGAAAAGGGGAAAAAAATATTTTCATCTACCACTTCTTGTTGATCTCACACTCGGCTGAACTGGAATATACGGAACTGGGGTAGGCACGCTCGTAGAAGCCTCTGGTGCAATCCCTGCAAGCCTTCTACTTCGTCTTTGCATGTAGATGAACGCCTAGCTTTCGATCTTCCAGTATATGGCCTGCCTAATCTCGTTTGGTGAACAACTTAGGGGCTAAAGAATATTTTCTGGAGAGGGAGAAGAAAAAACGTCTGGTATTTTTCCACAGAGATGAAGCACTAGAAAAAAAAACACCATACTTTCTTTTCTCCTGTTTAACCTAAATAAAACCCTATGTTAAACTGGATTGGGCCATTGGACTCTTAGTTTAACCTTTTAGGCTTAATTAATTATTCTAACTAAAACCAAATAATTGGCCCAATTAATAAATAATTAATTTTCCAACCCAAATAAACTAGTCCAATTAATTAAGCCTATATTAGTTTAGTCCCAGGTTAATATTTAATTATTCAAACTGGGCCAAAGCCCTGAATAATTAATTAACCCACCAAACTAATTTAATTAATTCTCTCTCCATGGACCTTTATTTTATTCTAGCCCAATAATTAAATCAGGCTACTTAAATAAAATAAATTCCATTTAATTTAAGATCAATTCTTTAGCCCATATTTTATTAGGACTCACGGTCTATACTGGGGACCAAAAGACATACCGCCTTGGCTACTAAAATGACCAAAATACCATTGCCATAAAAATAGCTGTATTTTGCATTTTAAATATTTCCTAATATCACCATAAGAAAATATTGACCCCAAGGACAATGCTGCGTTCGCAAAGTCTCCGACCTACAGGAGAAATGACTAAAATACCCCTCTACAAATCGCCGTACATTTAGAGAGGGAGAAGTGTACTAACACCCCTCTAAATGACATCTACCATCCTTAGGCTTCTAGTCCAATGATCCACGACTTCCTGGAGTGTTTCCGCTTTCCAAGGGAACTACCCTAAAGCAAACATCCAAGTCTTGTTTCCTAGGGCCCTGGATAATTTAGACCATTCAGACAACCACAAGGGGCGATATAGTGCAGAAACTATCTTGTATAAGTCTGTCTTAACTAACTAGTCACACATACATAACATGCAAGTATATTGGCCCTACGATTGAACCTCAACTATAGCAAATCAAAGTATGTGCTTCCAGCTTCGCCAAACCACCAACTCATACTCAAGTCGTAGAGTACTAGTCCACGTTGTAGCGGTAGTAGTCTAGGTTTCTATCATATAGTACTTTGAGAAACCACTACTACAGGTCTTGTTCTACGTATACGAAATACGCTTATGTCATGAAGTGAGTGGACTACTCACTGGCTAAAGGTAAGCCATTCCCCATTTGGAATTCATAACATAATAACCTAAACATGATGAGGTTCCCAGTCTCATCAATAGGTTAAGAACAAATGTTTATGTGTTAAATAACCCGTGATCCATACCTTACTATGAAAGACCACCATTCACATGGATCACTTATTTAAACACAATGGGTCTGTTCCAAACGAAAATCGTGCACAAACAGAAAGTAAATTCACAAACAATTTCTGAAAATAAATTCTTTCATTAAAATATTCGATTTTACATCAGAAACCTAGTCTAAGAGGGCATACAATCGAACAATCTCCCACTTGTACTCTAAGACTAGGTAAGTCCATAGGTGCCCACCCCTATGGCGTCTAAGTGTCTCTTGAAGACTCTCTCAGCCAAAGGCTTGGTGAATGGATCTGCTAGATTGTTATCTGAGGTAATATGCTCTACCACGACTTCCCGTCTCTGGATGAAATCCCGGAGCAGGTGGTACTTCCTCTCGATGTGTTTCCCCTTCTTGTGGTTCCGAGGTTCCTTAGATTGCGATACTGCTCCAGTGTTGTCGCAATACATCACAACCGGCCTGTCCATATGTGGTACGACTCCAAGTTCCGAAAGAAACTTCCAGAGCCAGACTGCTTCCTTGGATGCCTCCGAAGCAGCCACATACTCAGCTTCCATGGTTGAGTCAGCAATACAAGACTTCTTAATACTCCTCCATGAAATTGCTCCTCCAGACAAGGTGAAGACATATCCACTAGTGGATTTCCTCTCATCCTTATCTGCCTAAAAGTCTGAGTCTGTGTATCCTGTAGGAACCAAATCATCAGCCCTGTAAACCAGTATATAATCTCTCGTTCCCTTGAGGTACTTGAGAATATGCTTTACATGAACCTCCCCTGGGTTTAACTGATATATGCTAACTAAGCCCACGGCAAAGCAGATATCTGGCCTAGTACATAGCATGGCATACATGAGACTTCCCACTGCCGAAGCGTAGGGAATCCTACTCATTCTGTCATTTTCTTCTTGAGACATAGGACAGTCCTTCGAAAAAAAATGACAACCCATGTTTGCAAGGGATTAGAGCTCCCTTGCATGAGTCCATGCTGTACTTGGACAGCATCTTGTCAATGTATGTCGCTTGGGATAATCCTAACATTCTCTGCTTCCTATTTCTAAGAAGTCTAATCCCGAGAATGTATCTGGCTTCTCCCAACTTCTTCATACTGAATTGACTAGACAGCCAAACCTTTGTAGATGACAATGTCCCTACATCATTTCCAATGAGTAGAATGTCATCCACATACCGGACAAGAAAAACCACATTAATGCCTTCAAGTTTCCTGTACACGCATGGTTCATCTTCGTTTTGAATAAAACCATAAGACTTTACAGTCTCATCAAAACAAATGTTCCATGCTCTTGATGCCTGCTTAAGTCCATAAATGGACTTCTTAAGCTTGCAAACCATGTGTTCCTGGCCTACAGCAATGAAGCCTTCCGGTTGGGACATATTGATGTCTTCGCTAAGATGGCCATTCAAGAATGCCGTTTTGACATCCATTTGCCATATCTTGTAGTCATAGTGACAGGCGATGGCAAGGAGAATGCGGATGGATTTAAGCATAGCTGCCGGGGAAAAGGTTTCCTCATAGTCAATACCCTCTTTCTGAGTATACCCTTTCGCCATAAGCCTAGCTTTGAAGGTTTCCACCTTCCCATCCGCTCCTCTCTTTCTCTTGTATACCCACTTGCACCCAATGGGTTTTATCCCTTCAGGTGAAGCTACAAGATCCCAAACCTGATTGAGGTACATAGACTCAATCTCGGCTTTCATTGCTTCATGCCACAGATTTGCATCGGCATCAGCAATAGCCTCTCGTATCTAGCGGGGTCTTGTTCCTGATGGTCGGAGACCAACTCAAAGGCTTTTCCAGTCCATCTATCCGAAACCCTAGACACTCTCCCACTACGACGAGGCTCCATTTGCACAGGCTCTTGAGGCTCTGCCTCTTCTTGTTCCAAAATCGGGTCAAAAGAAGTTGATTCCATAGATAACTTCTCTTGAAGTTCCAACCTCGTTGAACCTTTAGTGGAAGTACTTTGATCATCTTCCAAGTATCTAGCATTAGTACTGACTAGTACCTTCTGCTCCTTAGGATGATAAAAGTAGCCTCATTTTGTCCCTTTTGGATACCCAACAAAATAGCATAATTCTAATCTTAGTTCCAACTTGTCTCCCTTGATCAGTACATAAGCTGGACATCCCCAAATCCTGAGATGATTCAGACTTGGCTTACGCCCAGTCCACATCTCATAGGGAGTCCTAGGTACTGACTTGGAAGGCACCAAGTTTAGAATATATGCCGTTGTTTCCAAGGCATATCCCCAAAAGGACACTGGAAGAGTAGCATGAGACATCATGCTTCGGACCATTTCCATCAACATCTCGTTCCTTCTCTCAGCTACTCCATTTTGTTGGGAGGTTCCCGGCGCAAAGAGCTGGGATACTATCCCATGATGTACCATGTAGTCCTTGAATTCACCTAGGAGGTACTCTCCACCACGATCCGATGTAAGGTTTTGATTAATTTACGTGTCCGACGCTCCACTTCAGTCTTAAACTCTTTGAACTTATCAAAAGAGTCAGACTTGCGTCTCATCAGATAAATGTAAGCATACCTCGTACAATCATCCGTGAACGTGATGAAGTACTCAAAACCTCCCCTAGCTGGTGTAGACAATGGACCGCACACATCAGTGTGAACAAGACTCAACACCTCATTAGCTCTCTCCGCCTTTGGTGTAAATGACCTCTTGGTCATTTTTCCCATCAGGCAGGATTCACACTGAGGCCAACTTTCCAATCTCAATGAGCCCAAAGGCCCATCATGGATTAGCCTCTGAATCCTGGTTGAGTTAATATGACCCAACCTCAGATGCCAAAGGTATGAATCATTGATATTGGTCTTTCTCTTCTTAGTTAAAGGTTCAGACCGAGCGTTATTTGATTGTTTGTTAATAGGGTTTAAAAAGAACAAATTTCCATACATGTGCCCAGTACATACAATTTCTCCATCTCTACTGATAGAAATACCAGAATGGAAAGATACAGAATATCCTTGATTAATAAGTTTTGCAACTGAAATCAAATTTTGACAGAAACCAGGTACATATAAAATGTCTTTTAAAACCACTATCTTATTACAATAAAAAATGAGATCCAGCTCTCCCACTGCAAGGGCCTAGACTTGTGCTCCATTTCCCACTCGAAGCCCATGTTCGCCCTTCTTGAGTCTTCTTATCTTCCTAAACCCCTGCAAGGAGTTACAGATATGATCAGTGGCTCCTGAATCAACAATCCAAGTGGAAGTTGATCCTACCATTGATATGGACTCTAGATAGTAAACATTACCTGTGGGTTTTTCTTGGCCTGAAGATCTGGACACTCCTTTTTCCAGTGTCCCTTCTTGCCACACTTGAAGCACTTTCCTTTTGCTTTGTCCTTGGGCTGGGCTGCTGCATTCCCCTTCTTCTTCTTGAACTTTTTGGGCTTAGGCCCAGTTCTTGAAGAAGAGGCCTTAGCAATCATGGCCTTAGACTGCGGCTTCATGACCTTCTCCGCCATCTGGAGCACCTTCATCAGTTCAGTTAAACTCATGTTCAACTTGTTCATGTTATAGTTTAACTTGAACTGAGTGAAAGAGCCCGGTAGAGATTCGAGAACCATGTCCACTTGGCTCTCGGGGTCAATGACAGCCCCTAAGATTTCTGCCTCCTCGAAAGCAGCAATCATCATGAGCATATGCTCTCGGACTGATGCTCCCTCAGCCATCTTAGTGTTCACAATAGTTCGAAGAGCCTCCTGCCTTGCGGGCCAGCTCTTGTCTGCGAACATAGTTGCCAATGATTGACTTATGTCATATGCAGAAGCCATGTGCTCGTGTTTTGACTGGAGCACATTAGACATGGAAGCTAACATATAGCAACGTGCCATTTCGTTAGCTTTCTTCCACGCCTTTTCAGCCTCTCGCTCTTCAGCGGTGGAACCTTCCCCGATAACAGGGCAGGTTTCGTAAAGGACATACTTATACTCCTCAGCTGTAAGTATTATGTCCAGGTTCCTTTTCCAGTCCACATAGTTTGGACCCGTTAGCTTATTCTCTAATGGACTAAAAGAACCTCCCACCATTTCTGAAAATCGAAAATAAAAGAAAGAATTTAGTTTGTGAAAACAAAATAAAATTTGTGCACTGAAAATAATTTGGCTCTTAGGAAAACTAACATAGCTTCTTGGGAAGATTAACAGTTGTCTAAGCTAAGTGTATTAACCACCACAAATTAATTTCCCTTCTAGGTAATGATCTAGAGGATAACTCCATCGTGGGATGGCCGTTGCCTCTCATTTCCTATGGACATACCTCTCACTATAACCTCCAACGTGGGTTGGCCGATCATAGTACATGCCCCGGGTTATTAATTACATCCTTCCATTAGATCTAGATCCTTGTGGTATCCCTATCTTATACAGGTTCACTCCCAGGGTGACGCGAAGGAATCCACGATCTCTAATGAGGACCGTGATGGAAGCCGTGGGGCCGTTGGAACCCCTCTCTCACTTAGTCTTTTAAAATAAAGTTTTTTCTGAAAAATATCCTTTTGAAATTTCCATTAAGTTTTTCTTAACTCAAAAATAAAATATCTAAGTCCAATAAAATCTCTATGTCAAGGCTTATATCGTTTGAGAGATTTCCTCCATGGACTAATTTTATTTAAGTTAAAACTTAATGATTTCAAAAATTTTCCAATTAAAACTTTCTAGAGACTTTGGTCTCAAGCTTATTTGACAAAATCAATTTTCTAGTCCAAAACAAAACAAGATGGCTCTCCATTTTAATTTACAAAAATATCTAAATCCAATATATTTTCTATGTCAAGGATTAAATCCTTTGAGAAAATATTCAAGGATTAATTTTTGTACCAATTAAAATAACCATTTACTTTTTAAAGAAAAATATTTTTTCTTGCCAAAACAAAAAGTTCCCAAAGACTTTGGTCTTTGAGAAAAAGCACACATAGGTACAAAAAAAAATAGCATGCTAGAAAACAATAAACATTTTCATGCTTTTCTATTTTTTAAACCTAATTTCCCAAATAATAGAATTAAACACATTAATTAATTAATTAATTATCTTGTTTAATCCTAAAATGCTTTACTAATATTTTTCATGCAAATATATTCCAAGAATATTAACTATTGCAAAAATATTAACTTCGCCTGGTATGGACCCCAAAACAAAAACGAAAATGCAAGAAAATTACAAGGGAAAAAAAAAGTTCCCATTGGTTCACTGCACCCGCCGCACAGGAACAAAACAATTCTGGTAATCAGTCCACAACACCCGCCGCACCGGAACAACCGCATCATGGACCATCCAAGCCCGTGACCTGCCCCGGTGCTAACCCACGTGCTGACCCGCGAGAAGACTTCCGGATTTCGCAAATTGAATTGCAAATTCCATCCGATGCAGCCAAGCCGGTAAGCCACAAAGCCGAGCCGTCCTCCTTGTTCCAGGCACAGACGCTGCTGGCGGCTCGGCACGGCGAGCCGAGCCGATGAACAGTGCCGTCTGCTTCAATTTTCCAATGCGATTTTCTTCTGCTGCGTTTTCTTCTGGTTTTTTTTTCTGCGATGGATTTGCTTGCTTTTGCCCTCTGATTTCAACCAAAATCAATAAAACCAAAAACCAAAAACCGCCTATACCCTTTAAAATTGGGTTTACACGATTTATTCTCGGAAAAACGGTGAATTACATCTCACCTATACCTCCATCCGAGAGGTTTAACAAGCCATCTATCCATATCAAAAAAACCAGCAAAGGATCACAGTTAATCACACATAACTGTCCGATTTTATTAACTAGCATACAGACTTCCTATATGTGCAAATATCTTCATGCTCTGATATCAATTGAAGATAAAATTGCAAGCTAAACATAGCCAAAAAACCAGCCACGTGAACAACAAAAACGCAGCACACCTGCGTGAAGAAGAAAAAGGGGAAAAAAATATTTTCATTTCCCTCTTCTTGTTGATCTCACACTCGGCTGAACTGGAATATACGAAACTGGAGTAGGCACGCTCGTAGAAGCCTCTGGTGCAATCCCTACAAGCCTTCTACTTCGTCTTTGCATGTAGATGAATGCATAGCTTTCGATCTTCCAGTATATGGCCTGCCTAATCTCGTTTGGTGAACAACTTAGGGGCTAAAGAATATTTTCTGGAGAGGGAGAAGAAAAAACGTCTGGTATTTTTCCACAGAGATGAAGCACTAGAAAAAAAACACCGTACTTTCTTTTCTCCTGTTTAACCTAAATAAAACCCTAGGTTAAACTGAATTGGGCCATTGGACTCTTAGTTTAACCTTTTGGACTTAATTAATTATTCTAACTAAAACCAAATAATTGGCCCAATTAACAATTAATTAATTTTTCCAGCCCAAATAAACTAGTCCAATTAATTAAGCCTATATTAATTTAGTCCCAGGTTAATATTTAATTATTCAAACTGGGCCAAAGCCCTGAATAATTAATTAACCCACCAAACTAATTTAATTAATTCTCTCTCTCCATGGACCTTTATTTTATTCTAGCCCAATAATTAAATCAGGCTACTTAAATAAAATAAATTCCATTTAATTTAAGATCAATTCTTTAGCCAATATTTTATTAGGACTCACGATCTATACTGGGGACCAAAAGACACACCGCCTTGGCTACTAAAATGACCAAAATACCATTGCCATAAAAATAGCTGTATTTTTCATTTTAAATATTTCCTATAATCACCATAAGGAAATATTGACCCCAAGGACAATGCTGCGTTCGCGAAGTCTCCGACCTACAGGTGAAATGACTAAAATACCCCTCTACACATCACCGTACATTTAGAGAGGAAGAAGTGTACTAACACCCTTCTAAATGACATCTACCATCCTTAGTCTTCTAGTCCAATGATCCACGACTTCCTGGAGTGCTTCCGCTTTCCAAGGGAACTACCCTAAAGCAAACATCCAAGTCTTGTTTCCTAGGGCCCTGGATAATTTAGACCATTCGGACAACCACAAGGGGCGATATAGTGCAGAAACTATCTTGTATAAGTCTGTCTTAACTAACTAGTCACACATACCTAACATGCAAGTATATTGGCCCTACGATAGAACCTCAGCTACAACAAATCAAAGTATATGCTTCCAGCTTCGCCAGAAATACGCTTATGTCATGAAGTGAGTGGACTACTCACTGGCTAAAGGTAAGCCATTCCCCATTTGGAATTCATAACATAATAACCTAAACATGATGAGGTTCCCAGTCTCATCAATAGGTTAAGAACAAATGTTTATGTGTTAAATAACCCGTGATCCATACCTTACTGTGAAAGACCACCATTTACATGGATCACTTATTTAAACACAATGGGTCTGTTCCAAACAAAAATCGTGCACAAACAGAAAGTAAATTCACAAACAATTTCTGAAAATAAATTCTTTCATTAAAATATTCGATTTTACATCAGAAACCTAGTTTAAGAGGGCATACAATCTAACAATCATCTGATCCGGGAGATCATAGATAGGAATAGTGTAAAGATAAAGAGAGTTCTCATGGATGAGAACATAGCTAACCCGATTACAAAAGCACTATCCCAAAAGAAACATAATTGTCATGTTAAGTCATTCGGTATTAGATACATGAATGATTGGCTCTAGTGTAAGTGGGAGTTTGTTAGTGTTATGACCTAGAGGCAATCACTTGTACATTGTATATGACACATTTTATTTAAATAAAAGGCATTATTTATCTCACAGTTTCTTTTGTTTACTTTTGTGTAAAATAACTATTAGATAAAGTCCTTAGTACAATACTGTGTTAAGAAAATCATGTTATGAGATTCCTACTACATTGTATAGTGTTAGTACTTAAATAGACCCTAGTCGTAGTATTAATGAGACAACACATCATTAATGCGTTAAGACTAGTATGTGTTAGACTTCCTAATTTGATTAGGCGGTTCACATATTCGTGAGTATTGAGATACTCAAAGTTAACACGTGGATGCTTGTTAAAGGAACAAGTACATTGGATGACCTAACTATGAGATAATCACACAGATAACCATTTAGTGCCAGTGATATAATCTCTAAGCAAACGTGCAAGTATCCTTAGACTTGAGATCTTCAAGGTACTTTGTTTGCTGAGCATTGTGTTTTGATTCCAATCTTTGGAGCCAGATCAAGGGCAGCCTATGGGATGGATATTAGGTACATTATGAGGTAAACGAAAGTAGTTGAGAGGCTCTGTAAAGGCTTCACCACTCCTAATAGTAGGGGCGAATATCTCATGGCCACTTGTAGGAATTACTACTCGAGAAGTCCTTGGCCAAGGCAACTGTGTATTGGAAACAATTCCAATTGATACACATCTAGAGTTGTGGGTTCCTAGTACAAGTATTATTATATTCGGGCTAGAACTAATATATATTCTGGACAGACTTGGCACAAATTCCATACTCCAAACTGAATAAGATATTGTATAGTGAAAGGAGTTAATTGCACTGTAATTTGTTATTGAAGGGTTCATGTCAAGCCATTTGACTTCCTGGACTCTTGGTAGTCATGATGTGTTGCTAGATACCGCTCATGATCTGGGAATTGGTTTATTAATTGATGAATTAATAAACCAATTCTGATTAGAATCAATATGATTAATTCTAATTAATTATGAATTATTAATCTCACAGACGTTTGGATTAATTCATATTCGCTACCAATTGACTGGGAAACTTAATAGGTCATACACAATAGACGATTATACACTCAATATGTTATTTGATAACACAGTAAGGTTAATTGCAAGAAAGAGAAGTTGTTACGGCTAAATTATAATTAGTTATAATTTATAAGCCAAATTGTAATTATGAGAACTTAATGTTTCTAATTACAATTGGGAAATTGTAATTGTTTTAGAATTCTCAATTTTTGGTAATATTTTTTGTGTAACGTATGGCAGATATATGCAGGAAATTCCTTGGTTGTGAGACACACGAAATAGCTTCCAAAACCTTCTTCTCTCTCTCTCTCTCTCTCTCTCTCTCTCTCTCTCTCTCTCTCTTGTGGTTCTTGAGCAACTAAGAAAAACCCTAGCCGCCATCTTGTTCATGCTAGCACATAAATATCTTGGTGCTTGAGTGTAATCCTCCGTGTGGATTTTTGTTAGAGATAATCACGTACTGTGATTATAGGGGTTGGGCGTTGAACTCTTGTGGTGTTTGATCAAGAGGATTGCTGAATCGCGCCTCAACTTGAAAAAGAAAATTTTTGTTCTTTAGACGATCAAAGAAAGGTAAAAAGCTATTACCTTTGTTCTTTTTATTTCTTGTTTTCCACACATATGCAGATCTTGGGATGGTATCTGTAACACCCTACTACATAGGCTCAACAGGGCCGGGGATATCACCCCATCCAAAGGACGAGGGGTCTTTATAACCAGGACACATGACAAAAATACAGAAATTTAAAATTTTAAACTTATTACAACCTAAAAATTCATAAAAAATCCAAAATAAAAATTGTTCACTCTCAACTCCCTAAGCGTTACACAAAATAAATATCAGAATATCTTCCAAGGCAGGCAACAACTAGCTACTTATCCCCACAGCAGGGTCAACCTAAAATCATGGTAAAAAGGGTGATGAGAAAAAAAATCACAGTAAGTCCGTTTGTGCTTTGAGTGTTCGATGAAAAC
>JANUWF010000972.1:0-151585 GCA_026120185.1 Voacanga thouarsii
TTGAATACTTAGAATGGTGTGTCCGTTCCACTTACTAGTTGGTTGACAAACTCTTCCAATGATGGTTTAGCCGGTGGTGCATTGTAAGGTAGGGGCAATTGAGTTCTTTGACTCCTAAAATTAGAAGAATATTGCCGAGGTTGGTTTTAATTATTCCATAAAAAGTTAAGGTGATTCCTCCAACTTGGGTTATAAGTGTTACTATAATGATTATTACCTTGTCGACCATTACCTATAAATGCCGCTTGTTCTAATGGTTCTTGTAATGACCCCATATTTTGGCACTCATGGTTTGGATGTCATTCCCTACAAAAATCACAACTTACACTCATTACCTGCTATTGGGAATGAGGCATTACCAATTGATCCATCTATTCCGTGAGTGCTTCCACCTTTGCCTCTAATGCAGCCATTGCATCCAACTTGTGTACTCCACGTACATGAACTCTAGACCGTGAACTACTCCAAGTATAGTTATTTGTAACCAAATTTTCAATCAAGTCAAATAGCTCATCTAGGGTATTAGAATTAATGGAGCCTCTTATAGATGCATTAGCTAATTGCCTAGTCGCAAAGCTTAACCAACTATGATAGATTTACATTTGTATACCCAACTCAAATCAACGGTGAGGACATTTTCTAAGCATTTCCTTAAAACTCTCCCAACACTCATAAAGGTTTCCAAACACTAATTGTCAGAAGGCAAAATTAAGAGTCCTAAGTTTGGAAGTTCTAGCTTGTGAAAAATATTTGGCCAAAATATTTTTAGCTAACATATTCCAAGTAATAATGGATTTGGTGGGAAAATATTTTAATCATGATTTTGCTCGATCTCTCAAGAAAAATGGGAAAAGTCTTAGTTTGATGGCATCTTCAAAAATACCATTCATTTTAAACGTGTCACAAATTTCCAAAAAGCTCGCAAGGTGGGCATTAGGATACTCATTAGGTAACCTATCAAATTGTACCATATTCTAGATCATTTAGATTATATTGGGTTTTATTTCAAAATTATTGGCCTCTATTCTAGGCCTTGTAATGCTTGAGCCCGTACCTAAGATTGCGGGTTTCACAAAGTCATCTATAGTCAGCCTATTAATTCCACAATTACCACCATTGTTGGGCTGATTTACCTCCATGCCTTTCCTTACCCTTTCGCATACAACCTTTCGGACCTTGGTGAGGGTTCTCTCGATTTTTGGATCAAGATATACTACGCCAGCTTTGGATCGTCGGGTCATAAACTAACAACAATGTCTACATAAGATACAAAAAATAGTGAGATTATAGAATTTAAAATTTAGAAAGTTAGGATATGTTTACAAATTATGTTACAAGTATACAAAAAAATAAAATATGGCACCAATTCATACAAGGAATAGATATACGTACATATTAACATATAAATATGATTAAATGAACAAAATCCAAGGATTAGTGATATTGTTCCCCGACAACGGCACCAAAAACTTTGATGCATAAATTTTGAGTGTATAAAAATTATCAAATTTAAATCCATCCCATCGTAAAGTTTTAATTAAAACATTAATCCCAAAAAATATATATGAGCAAGTATATTTATTGCAGGCATAACATATGGAATTAATGAGTATCGATCTTCAAAAGAACAAGTACACAGTAGTCACGTTTCATTCATTATTTAACCGATCCAAATAAAGTGAGAAAATAATAGAAATAAAAATAAAGAAATATATAACTCAAGGATGTAGGAATATGCAATTTAGACAATTATCCTAGAAAATATGATAATGAAATAACTAGCAATTCTCTCAATTAATTATTATCTTGGAATCATAAAGGAATATAAAGTAAAATTTAATCGTTTCTTAAGTCATTAACTTATGAAAATTCCACTTTTTTTTTTTCAATCCATAGAATTACTATCTTTTGATTAAATTAATAGATTTGTCAATCAAGCAAACATAACCAAAACATGCATTAAGCTCAATTATTCATAAACCTGAAATTAGCTAATGACCCTTTGTATGAGGTGAAATCAACTAATCTTAGATCATTTTGTCCTGTAATTTTAACTTCGTCATTCAAGTCCATTAAGATTTAATAAATACGAAATCAATTTAATGAATGTCCTATAATCATTTTTTTCAAGTTAATTAAAAGAACTCACATCAATAACTAATGATAACAAGTAATCAAATACCAAAGATGACAAAAAAAATTATAAAATAACTAAATCAACAATAAAACTATGAATCTAAAATAATGTTAAATTACAATAAAAATATTGAATACATCATTGTATAAGGAAAAGAAAACAAAGATAAAAGAAAGTACTCATAGATAAGTCTCTTTCTTCTCCTTTGAAGACTCTTTTGAACAATCCTCCTTGAATTGGTGAATTCGTCATTTGTTGAGTTTTTGGAATTTTTTGCTCTTGAATCCACCTTCCTCTCTCCTCTTCTCTTGTGTTTTTGCTTGTATTTATAGACTTCTTTGGTGCTAATTTCGTTGCTTGAGAAATCTTGGCAGAGTAGCAATTAGAAAA
Source organism: Voacanga thouarsii (assembly GCA_026120185.1). Lineage (NCBI taxonomy): Eukaryota > Viridiplantae > Streptophyta > Magnoliopsida > Gentianales > Apocynaceae > Voacanga > Voacanga thouarsii. Next base: position 2,528 of record JANUWF010000972.1, read on the forward strand.
TACCGAAATCATTGGAACATTCCTAAATTTTTACATAAAATTTTCACTCTCCATAATGGACTTGGTATTGAGTCCAATCTAGGTGGGTCGATTGGTTCCGATGCTTGGTGCAATCTATTCTTCCTCTGGATTTTGCTCTGTTTTCACTGGCCTAACCTAGTGCCTGGTCCACTTGCCAGACCTGGCGCCAGGTGTGATTTGGAAAATCCCCTGTTTTTGCTTAAAATCAACTCAAATCTACACAAATTCTTCAAAAATAATTTTTACAAGCAAAATAACAAATAGGAATGAATATACCTAGTTACCATAACATAAATATCTCAAAATAACCTCAAATGACTAAAAAAATATTAATGATTTTAGCCACTATCACATCCATTGAATAAAGGAGGCCTATTTGTAGAATAACCTTCAATGTAAGGTAGAGCAGATGTGTTTGCCATATGGATCTTTGCTACAAGGTTGTTTAGCCAAAAATAATGTAGACCAGTGCTCCGATTCCAATTGATAAACTTTAGAGGGGGTGAATAAGGTTTATGGCAAACAATTTCAAACTTTAAAGATCTCCTGAAAATCATAAAGCAAGAACCAATAAGGTGAGTAAGCTAAATAAATATTGTTCGTGCAGCATTAAATATGCTACCAAAAAAAAAAAAAAAAACTTTCAAAGCTTCACTGAATAATGGAAGGAAGAAGGGAATAGAGATAAAGGAAAGGTTATTGACAAACTGAGGAGTTGGGATATCAAATGCTTTCGTTGTTTGGGATATGGACACACGACACATGAATGCCCAAGCAAGAGGGTGATGTACAAAAATGCCTATGGTGATATTTCATCCGAGGAAGAGGAATATGAGAAATTGAAGGAAATTCAAAAAGAAGAAGAAATTTAGGGTGGAGAAGGTAAAGAGGTTGGGTAAGTGTGTGCACTACTTTGTGTAGCGAGGAGATCTTTGTGTACGCAAGCAAAGGAGGATGAGCATCATCAACATAGGGAGAATATCTTTTATACAAGATGGTTGATTAACCAAGTACCTTGTAATGTAATCATTGATAGTGGAAGTTGCACCAACGTTATAAGTGCTAGTGCGGCGGAAGAAATAGGCTTGGAAACAAGAAAGCATCCACAACCTCGCAAGTTGCAATGGCTAAATGATAGTGGGGAATTGAAGGTTAACACACAAGCCGCGATTGCAATTGACATGAGAAAATATAAGGATGAGATCTTGTATGATGTTATTCATAAACAGGAAGGCCACCTACTTTAGGGAGACCAAAGTAATATGATAGGGGAGTAATGCATGACGGGAAGAAAAACACCTACACTGTGCATAAGGAGGGAAAGAAATTCATTGTATTGTCTATGTCTCCAGGTGAAGTTAGCAATGATCAAAAGATCATGAGAGCAAAGGAGAAGAAAAAGAGTATTCAAGAAAATGAGGAAAAATTTGAGAGAGAGAACACTGAGAAAGAAGAAATGGAAAAGAGAAAGGGAAAACAAGAGAGAATAGATAAGAAATGAGTAAATTTCTTTTCAAAAGAGAGAGGTAGTAGAAGCTATTAAAGCTAAGGAACCAGTGTATCTTTTAATTTGTAAAGGCATTTATGTAAATACTAATGAAACTACTCTTTCTTTACCTTGTGAAATTGTAGGTCTTATTGAAGAATTCCAAGATGTATTTCCAAAAGAAATGACGGAAGGATTGCCACCCATCTAAGGAATAGAGTATCAAATTGATGTCATCCCGAGGGCTATTATTCCAAATAGACCAGCTTATAGATGCAATCCTGAAGAAGCTAAGGAGCCACAAAAGCAAGTTGAGGAGTTGCTCAAGAAAGGCCATGTTCGAGAAAGTTGGAGTCCAAGTGCAGTTCCAGTGTTATTAGTGCTTAAGAAAGGTGGATCATGGAGAATGTGTGTGGATTGCAGGGCCATTAACAACATAACGGTAAAATATCGCTACCCTATCCCTAGGCTTGATGATTTATTGGATAAATTGCATAGATTATGTGTATTTTCAAAAATTGATTTGAAATTTAGATATCATCACATTAGGATTAGGGAAGGTGATGAATGGAAAACTCATTTATGACCAAACAAGATTTATATGAGTGGCTTGTGATGCCATTCAGGTTATCAAATGCACCTAGTACTTTTATAAGGTTGATGCATTATGCATTGCGAGAATATACTGGAAAATTTGTTGTGGTGTATTTTGATGATATTTCGATTTATGGCAAAACTTATGAAGATCATTTGCACCATCTTAAATGTGTGCTTATTTCTCTTAGAAGAGAAAGGTTATATCTGACCTTTGAAAATTGTTTATTTTGTTTGGAAAAGATAACTTTCCTTGGTTATGATATAACTTCAAAGGGTATTGAAGTTGATGAAAAAAAAGTTAAGACTCTAATTGAAAAATAGAATGAAGCCATTACATGCAAGTGCAGCTAAGGATGAAAGGAAGTGATATTCGAACCAGGAGACTGGGTTTGGATACATTAGCGCAAGGAGAGATTTCCCACCCAATGCAAATTAAAGCTCGAACTACGAGAAGATGGTCTATTTCAAGTTTTGGAGCTATATGGAGACAATGCCTACAAGATTGATCTATCGAGTAAGTATAATGTAAGCTTTACTTTTATGGTACCTGATCTTTCTTCTTATGATGTAAGTTATGATTCGAGGATGAATCCATTCCAAGAAGGAGAAAATGATATGATCAATCCAGCTATGGGGATCGAGCTCAAGAAAAAGGAGAGGACGAAACTGAAACAAAGTCGAGCTTGCCCGGTCCATTGATGAGAACCCATGCTAAACAATTCCAACACAGCCTTCAAACATATTCACAAGAATATTTCAAGTGGGATAGCATATTGGCATTGTCGAAAGAAGATCGAGAACGAACTATGCTATTGGTGTACGAAAGACGTTAACCGGAAGATGTTTGCATAGAAATGTCGCCCAGTAGAGTGTTCCCGGAGCCATCTCGAGTAGCCCAACTAGGCACCGTCCGTGGTCTGTAAATGTCTTAGTTTTCTATCACAAGTACTATTCAACTAGAATGGACCCAGCACCATTCCGAGTAGCCCAACCCGGCGACTGGTCGAGGTTTGTGAAGTTCCCATTCCTTTGCTAACAAAGAACTGTTCCTCCAGAATGGACCAGGCGCCACCATTAGGAGACCTACTCGATACTGGCCATGCTCTGGAACATGAGCCCTTAACGTTTTTCAACTATTTTAGGGTCATTTTATAATATTTAAAAGTGTTTAGTTCAGGAACAAAACACCCTTATATAATGCTTTTGTATTGTAAGATGAAGAACAACATATATCATATTTTTAACATGAATGAAGATTCATCTTGAAGGCTTGAAGCAAGGAGAGATTCCTTGTTCCACTCCAATCCAAGACCAATCTAAGGGCTTAATCGACCCTTGGGTAACTATTTATAAACTCTAAGGATAATTCAACTAGGAAATCAACAAGGGTTTATCTTGTATGTCATTTAGGGTTCTTGTTGTTTCTTGTTTGAATGCCCACAATTCCTTATACTTTTAGTTCTTGATTTCTTGCTATGTTAAGGGTTCTAAGGTGTTCTTGTGGTAGACCTTATCTACAAAATTTGGGGTTCTAAAATCTTATTCTTTTAGGGTTCTTTGTTTGTGGAAAAGGTGTTACTTTATTGCTTTTCTTGATCTCTATATGTCATTTTCTTTGTTATGCTTGTCTTGAAGTCATTCCACTTTGTTAAAGTCCAAACAAAAGCTACTTTTGGATCTTGAAAGACTTTATCCCTCAAGCCCATATCAAGGTATATTAAATTAACAATCCAACTGTTAGATTTGTTAAAATTGCTAAAAAAAAAAAAAATTGATTATGACCAAATTTTAAGGTAATCAGATATATTTTGCCACATAATCTAGCAAAATCTCAATAAAAATGCCCAAACTATAACATATTTATAAAGATGGGCGTATTAAGTTAATGATCCAACCACAACATTTTTTAACTTTGCTAAAAAAAAAAAATTATGACCAAATTTAAATGTAATAAAAAATATTTAATTTGCCACATAATCTAGCAAAATCTCTATAAAAATGCCCAAAACCTAGTATATTTACAAAGATAGGTATACTAATTTAATGATTCAACTATTAGATTTGTTAAAACTGTTAAAAAAAAGTATTATGATCTAATTTGAAGGTAATTGGATATATTTTGCCATATAATCTAGCAAAATCGCCATAAAAATTCCCAAAACCTAACACATTTACAAAGATATATACATTAAATTAATTATCCAACCACTAGATTTCTTAAAATTTCTTTAAAAAGTATTATGACCAAATTTGAATGTAATTGGATATATTTTTCCACATAATTTAGCAAAATTTCTATAAAAATGCCCAAAACCTAACGCATTTATAAAGATAGGTATATCAAATTAACAATCAAACCGTTATATTTGTTAAAATTGCAAGAAAAATGTATTATGACCAAATTTAAAGGTATTAGATTATATTTTGCCACATAATCTAGAAAAATGTCTATGAAAATGCCCAAACCCTAACATATTTCTAAAGATAAGCGTATCAAATTACTGATCCAACTATTAGATTTGTTAAAATTATTGAAAAAAGTATTATGACCAAATTTATAGGTAATCGAATATATTTTGCAATATAATCTTGCAAAATCTCTAATAAAAAAAATTCCCAAAACCTAATAATTTACAAAGATAGGCCTATTATATTAACGATCCAACTATTAGATTTGTTAAAATTTCTAAAAAAAAAAGTATAATAACCAAATTTGAAGGTAATCAGATATATTTTGCCATATACTGTTAGTATTGTGCCCTAGAGGCAATTACTTGTATATTGTGTATGACACATTTTATTTTAATAAAAGGCATTATTTATTTTACAATTTTTTTGTTTACTTTTAAGTAATATAACTGTTCGATAAAGTCCGTAGTACAACACTGTGTTAAGGAAATCATAATAGAGATCATGATATGAGATTCCTACTACACTGTATAGTGTTAGTACTTAAATAATTCCTAGTCATAGTATTAATGAGACAGGACATCATTAATGCATTAAGACTAGCATGTATTAGACTTCCTAATTTGATCAGGTGGTGGTTCTCATATCCATGAGTATTGAGATACTCAAAGTTAACACATAGATGCTTGTTAATGGAACAAGTTCATTGGATGACCTAGCCATGAGATAATCACATGGATAACTATTTAGTGCCAGCGATATAATCTCAATATGGCAAACGTGTAAATATCCTTAGTTTTGAGATCTCCAAGGTACTTTATTTGCTGAGAATTGTACTTTGATTCCAATCTTTGGAGCTCTATCAAGGGTCGCCTATGGGATGAATATTTGGTACATTGTGAGGTAAACGAAAGTAGTTGAGAGGGTCACTAAAGAATTTACCACTCCTAACAATAGGGGCGAATATCTCACGGCCACTTGTAGGAATTACTACTCAAGAAGTCCTTGGCCAAGGCGATTGGGTATTGGAAATAGTTCCAATTGATATACATCTAGAGTAGTGGATTCCTGATACAAATACTATTGTATTCGGGCCAGAATTATTTCTGGATGGACTAGAACTAAGTCCATACTCCAAACCGAATGAGATATTATATAGTGAAATGAGTTAATTGCATTGTAATTTGTTATTGAAGAATTTATGTCAAGCCGCTAGACTTCTTAGACTCTTGGGTGGTCATGATGCGTTGTTAGATACCGCTCATAATATGGGAATATGAGTTTATTAATTGATGAATTAATAAACCAATCCTGATTAGAATTAATAGGATTAATTATAATTAATTATGGATTATTAATCTCAAAGACGTTTAGATTAATTCATGTTCGCTACCAATTGACTAGGAAATCTAATAGGTCACGCACAATAGAGGATTATATACTCAAGAAATTATTTGGTAACATAGTGGGGTTAATTGCGAGAAAGAGAAGTTGTTGTAGTAAATTATAATTAATTATAATTTATGGTCAAAATTGTAATTGTGAAAATATGATGTTTCCAATTACAATTGGAGAATTCTAATAGGATTAGAATTCTTAGTTTTGGTAGGGGATTTTTGTGTAACATATAGATGAGATACACGAAAACCCTAGTGTGTGGTGACACTAAAGCCCAACACACGAAATCCTTCTCTCTTCTCTCTCTCTCTCGATAGTTCTTGAGAAACAATCCTAGCCACCACTTCGTGTTTCTGCTAGCACAGAAAACTTTGTGCTTGAGTATTCCTTTGTGTGGATTACTATTAGAGATAATCACACATTGTGATTATAGTGGTTGGACGTTCAACTTTCGTGGAGTTTGATCAAGAGGATTGCTGGATCGTGCCTCGACTTGAAGAAGTAATTTTTGTTCTTCGGACGATCAAAGAAAGGTAAAAAGCTGTTACCTTTGTTATCTTTATGTCTTGTTTTCCACACATATGCGGATCCTGGGATGGTATCTCGTTTTATTCTTCCACTGCGCTATATATGATATGAGCCTGAGATATGCTATGTGTGGTTTACGGACATTGATTTGGCATGAAAAACTGTTTTTATGTATTCGTGTTTATCTTTGTTTGCTGTGAAAATTGTTTTAACTCAAGTCGAAATCATTTCGAGCATTATGGGTAGGGTCTGTGGCACAATATGATTGTGTAAAAGTTACAGCATATTTCGAAAGATGTTTTCTTTATGTGTTGAAAATTTTCTGCAGAAAAACGTTTTCTTGAAAACATGTTGATTGCCTTCCGTTTCATCTTGTGAATTTGATTTTCTGTATTGTTTTGTTTAAACTAACAAATTAGTTGTTGTTTTGAGCTTCAAAACAGAAAATACTGGTGAGAATTGTTCTCACAGAAAATTTGCAGAAGAAGAAGTCACCAAAAATTGTTTTTGGAAAATTTTCAAAATCGCTGCCATTGTTCCCAACTACAGCCAGCGTCGACTTCGGCCTCCCAACTAGCGCCAGTTCAGTGCTATTTTGCGAACGTCCAGAAATTGTTTCTGGAAGAAAATTTTTCGAGGGGAGTTAGATTACATAGGTTAGATAGGAGTAGAATTATTTTATTCTGGAGATGGCAACCAAAACAATGGGAGAAGGTAAGACCTTCTACTTAAATCAAGCATGAACACACAGGGTTAACTATATTAATTTCTTTTATGGCTCAAAGAAATTAATTTAGGGTAAAGTTCATAACCATACCACGTAATCGCTTTATTACCATGATTATCAATTATATGATTTATTGATTTTTATGCATGTCATTCAATGAAATCACTAAAAGGAACTAATCCCTCAATTAATATTAAACCTAATTCCTTCCGTTAATATAGTAAGAAAGAGAGTCCTTTTTCAAGACCAGGTTGTTGGGCAAACCTAAGCCTACTTGACACCGAGCATGTTCAAGCTATGGAGTAAAATTCCTTTGGAAACAAATTCCTAATTAATAGGTCGGGTTTAACTAAATTCTTTATCTCAGTTGGGCAAACTCAAGCATAAAGAAATTTAGAGGAAAGATTGGGGTGGCCCAAAAGGCTTTAAAATTAAAAGTTGTTAATCACCTAATGATCCGGTAGTTACATACGATGTAATTGGTATTGGAAACCTACAAATGAACTTAAGGGTGGCTTGTTGGGCAAACCCAAGGTTATTCTTAAGGAATTTGGATACTTGTTCTCCTAAGAAAACTTCCAATGAGCTTTCCGAATCGAGTAGTGGAGGCTATTGGTTTGAATAAAATAGTGGAGTAAAAATGTGTTTAATTAAAGTCCTAATTAATTGCATATCATGTGCATATACAAGTAGCTAATGCTCTCAATTATTATATCTAGGTCACTTGCATCATGTCAACAGACTTAAACCTACGTAGCATCTTGGAAACCAACAAGTTAACCGAATCAAACTATCTTGACTGGTATAGAAATTTGAGAATCGTTCTCAAATCGAAAAAGTTGCTCTACGTGTTAAATGCTCATATTCTGCCAGCACTAGCTTAAGATGCTCATACTGATGAGCATGCTGTCCACAAAAGGCAGAAGAAGGATAGTGATACTACATCATGTACTTTGCTGGCATCCATGACTCCTGAGTTGCAAAAACAGCACGACAATATAGATTCTCAATCGATTATACTACATTTTCGAGAGCTGTTTGATGCCTAAGCCAGAACTGAGAGATATGAGATCTCGAAGTAACTATTTCATTACAAAGTGGCATAGGGTTCTTCTATGGCCACTCATGGGCTGAAGATGCTGGGCTTAATTGAGAAGCTTGGATCTCTCGGGTTTGCAATGGATCATGACTTAATTGTTGACTTAATTATGCAATCTTTGTCTAATAGTTTCTCACAATTTGTGATTAACTATCAGATGAACAAGATTGAGTCCACCATTCCTGAGTTGATCAATCGTCTCAAAACTGTGGAGCCCTCCATGAAGAAGGATTCTAATGCAGTTTTAATGGTAGAATCTTCCTCTTTTAAGAAGAAAGTTTAAAAGAAGAAAAAGAAGGCTCCCATGAAGCCCAAATGTGGTGGTAACAAGAAGGAAGAAGCTACTAAGGGCCTATGCAATCATTTTAGGAAGATAGACCACGGAAGTGCAACTGTAAAGCCTACGTGGAGACTATTAAGGACAAGAAGCAGAAGGAGAAGCTTACAAGCACTTCTACTTCTACTCCGGGTATGTTTACGATTGAAATAAATACTGCCTTTAGAAATGAGATATGGGTATTAAATACCAGATATGGATCTTATTTGTACAATAACTTGTAGGGATTAGAAAGCAGTAGAAGGCTGAAGAAAGGTGATGTAGACCTACGTTCTGCAAATGGGGTAAAGGTTGTTGCACTTGCTGTGGGGACATACGAGATGAACCTGGCTTCAGGATTAAATCTGGAACTGCAAAACTATTATTTTTACTAGTTTTAATGAAAAACATTATCTCATTTGTGTGTTTAGACTTATATAGATTTTATTTGATATTTAAGAATAAATGTTATTCTTTTTCATTGAATGATATTTATTATGGTTCAGCAACTTTGATTAATGGTTTATATGTTCTCGACTTAGATAATCCATTCCCAATATAAGCAATTAGAAACCTAAAATGGATAACTCTAACACCTCTTATTTATGGCATTTCTGTTTAGGCCATGTAAACGAAAATCATGTATCTAAGTTACACAAGCTTGGTGACTTAGGGTCATTTGATTATGAATCATGTGGCACATGCGAATCTTGTTCACTAGGCAAAATGACTAAAACTCTTTTTCGAGAAAAGGAGAACGGGCCAAGGAGTTATTAGAGCTCATACATTTTGATGTATGTGGCCCAATGTCAATACAAACAATAAGAGGTTATAACTATTTCACATGATACGGGTATTTGTATATAATGAAATACAAATCTAATGCATTTGAAAGATTCAAATACTTTAAGAATAAAATAGAGAAACAACTTAGTAAAAGTATTAAGACTCTAAGATTTGATCGAGGATGAGAATACTTGAGCCAAGAGTTTCTGAGTTATCTTAGAGATAATGGGATATTATCTCAATGGACTCCACCACATACACCTCAACATAACGGTGTATCTAAGAGATGGAATTGAACCCTTTTAGACATGGTACAGACCATGATGGATTCTGTAGACCTACCAAAATCGTTTTGGGGGCATGCACTAGAAACTTCTGTTTATATACTAAACAGAGTTCCGACAAAAACGGTTGATTCTACCCCATTTGAGAAGTTCTATGGTAAGAAACCAAAATTATCTCACTTACGAGTATGAGGTTGTCCTGCCTTTGTCAAAAGGCTACAGTCAGACAAACTTGATAGTAAGTTTAGCAAGTGTTTGTTTATGGGATATCCAAAAGAATCTTTCAGATATTACTTCTACCTCCGTTCCAAAAATAAATTATTTATTTTAAAGCATGCCGTCTTCTTAGAGAATGAGCACATGCTCAAAGGGGACAGTGGGAGTAAGATTGAACTTAGTGAAATTCATGAAGATCAAACAAACGAGGACCAAGCGTTTAACCCCACATCTATTGAGAGAATAGATGAAAGTTCTAATACACAAGAACCTCATAGATCTAGTAGGATACGTGTTGCACCTGAGAGTTATGAATTTCTCATTAGTAACCACAATGACGTATTGCTTATAGAAGAAGATGAGCGTATTACCTACAACAATGTTCTGAATAGTTTAGAATCTGACAAATGGCTTGAGGTCATGAAGTTAGAGATGGATTCCATGTACGACAATCAAGTATGGACTTTGGTTGATCCACCTAAAGGAATTAAACCTATTGGGTGCAAGTGGATTTTCAAGAAGAAAATTGACATGGATGGTAACTTAGTTACCTTTAAAGCACGTCTAGCGGCCAAGGGTTATCGTCAACAACATTGTATTAACTATGATAAAACCTTCTCACCAGTAGCCATGTTAAAATCTATCAAGATATTCATAGCCATTGCTGCTCATCATGATTATGAGATTTGACAAATGGATGTAAAAACAGCTTTCCTAAACGGAAATTTAACTCAAGAAGTGTATATGACACAACCTGAAGGTTTCACATCCTATGATAGCGTAAAGGTGTGCAAGCTGCAAAGGTCCATTTATGGACTTAAGTAAGCTTCTAGGAGTTGGAACATCCATTTTAATGAAACAATCAAAGAGTTTGGTTTCATTCAAAACATAGATGAGCCTTGTGTATACAAGAAGGTTAGTGGGAATGCAATCATTTTCTTGTTGCTTTATATAGATGACATATTGCTAATAGGAAACGATATACCTATCTTGCAAACGGTTAAAGTTTGGTTGTCCAAACAATTCTCTATAAAAGACCTTGGAGAAGTAACCTATATTCTCGGAATAAGGATCTATAGAGATAGATCCAAAAGGTTGCTAGGTCTTTTGCAATCTACATACATAGATAAAATGGTAAAGTGGTTTAGCATGGATCCAAAAAGGGATTCTTACCCATGTCACATGGTGTAAGCCTTTCAAAGTCGATGTCTCCTGAGACACAAGTTGAAAGGGATCACATGAGTAAGATTCCATATGCCTCGGCAGCTGAATCTATCACGTACGCTATGATATGTACCAGGCTCGATATATCTTGTGCTCTCAGTTTAACGAGTAGATACCAATCTGACACTGGTGAGGGTTATTGGGCGGCTGTAAAGAACATCCTTAAGTACTTACGAAGGATTAATGATATGTTCTTAGAATATGGAGAAGGTGATTTGAATATAAACAGGTATACTGATGCTAGTTTTTAATCTGACAAAGATGATTTCAAATCACTATCTAGCTACTTGTTTACATTGTACGAAGGGGCAATAAGTTGGAAAAGTTCCAAATAAGAGACTATTGCCGACTCTGCGATAGAAGTTGAGTACATGGCTACTTCTGAAGCAGCTAAGGAAATAAAGATAAGGAGAGTTCCCACGGATGAGAACATAGCTGACCCACTTAGAAAAACAGTATCCCAAAAGAAAAATGTTTGTCATGTTGAGTCTTTTGGTATTAGAAACATGAATGATTGGCTCTAGTGCAAGTGAGGGTTTATTAATATTGTGCCCAATAGGCAATCACTTGTACATCGTATATGACACATTTTATTTTAATAAAAGGCATTATTTATCTTATAGTTTTTTTGTTTACTTTTAAGTAATATAACTATTCAATAAAATCCTAAGTACAACACCGTGTTAAGAAAATCATGATAGAGATCATGATATGAGATTCTTACTATACTATATAGTGTTAGTACTTAAATAATCCCTAGTCATAGTATTAATGAGATAGGAAATCATTAATGTGTTAAGACTAGCATGTGTTAGACTTCCTAATTTGATCAGGCGGTAGTTCTTATATCCATGAGTATTGAGATACTCAAAGTTAATACATGGATGCTTGTTAATGGAACAAGTTCATTAGATGTCCTAGCTATGAAACAATCACATGGATAACTATTTTGTGTTAGTGATATAATCTCAATATAGTAAACGTGCAAATATCCTTAGGCTTGAGATCTACAAGGTACTTTGTTTGCTGAGCATTGTACTTTGATTCCAATCTCTGGAGCTCGATTGAGGGCTGCCTATGGGATGGATATTGGGTACATTGTGAGGTAAACGAAAGTAATTGAGAGAGTCAATAAAGGATTCACCACTCCTAATAGTAGGGGCGAATATCTCACGGCCACTTGTAGGAATTACTACTCGAGAAGTCCTTGGCCAAGGCGATTGTGTATTGGAAATAGTCCTAATTGATACACATCTAGAGTAGTGGGTTCCTGGTACAAGTACTATTGTATTCGGGCCAGAATTAATTTTGAAGGGACTTAGCACTAATTCTGTACTCCAAACCAAATGAGAAATTGTATGGTAAAAAGAGTTAATTGCACTGTAATATGTTATTGAATGATTCATGTCAACCCACTTATCTTCTTGGACTCTTAGGTGGTCATGATGTGTTGCTAGATACTGCTCATGATCTGGGAATATGGGTTTATTAATTGATGAACTAATAAACCAATCCTGATTAGAATTAATATGATTAATTCTAATTAACTATGGATTATTAATATCAAAAGACGTTTGGATCAATTCATGTTCGCTACCAATTGATCGGGAAACCTAATAAGTCACACACAATAGAAAATTATATACTCAATATGTTATTTGGTAACATAGTGGGGTTAATTGCGAGAAAGAGAAGTTGTTATAGACAAATTATAATTAATTATAATTTATGGCTCAAATTGTAATTGTGAGAACTTGATATTTCCAATTACAATTAGGGAATTCTAGTAGGATTAGAATTCTCATTTTTGGCAGGGGATTTTCGTGTAACATATAGATGAGATACACGAAAACCCTAGTGTGTGGTGACACCAAAACCTAACACACGAAATCCTTCTCTCTTCTCTCCCTCTCGATAGTTCTTGAGAAACAACCCTAACTGCCACTTAGTGTTTCTACTAGCACAGAAAACATTGTGCTTGAGTATTCCTCTGTGTAAATTACTGTTAGAAATAATCACACACTGTGATTATATTGGTTGGACGTTCAACTCTGAGTTTGATCAAGAGGATTGCTGAATCGCGCCTTGACTTGAAGAAGAAATTTTTGTTCTTCAAACAATCAAAGAAAGGTAAAAGGCTATTACCTTTGTTGTCTTTATGTCTTGTTTTCTACAACGGATCCTGGGATGGTATCTCGTTTTATTCTTCCATTGCGCCATATACGATATGATCCTGAGATACCTAATATATACAACAACAACAACAACAACAAACTAAGCTTTAATCTTAAGAAACTTGGGGTCTACTACATATATTTTGCCACATAATCTAACAAAATCTCTATAAAAATACCCAAAACCTAACACATTTACAAAGATATGCATATTAAATTAACGATCCAACCATTAGATTTATTAAAATTGATTTTAAAAAAAAGGTATTATGAACAAATTTGAAAGTAATCAGATATATTTTGCCACATAATCTAGAAAACTCTCTATAAAAATATCCAAAACCAAACGTATTTATTAAGATTGGCGTATCAAATTAACGATCCAATCATTCAATTTGTTAAAAGTACTAAAAAAGTATTGTGACCATATTTGAAGGTAATCAAAGTTGGACTTTTGAGGGAATTTGAATGTAAAAGAACCGTCAGTAAATACCAACATAACCGTCATATAAACACTTATATTTACCGCTACCTCCTGACCGTCATTCATATTAACCTTTTGTGACGACACTTAGAAGACCATCATCAAAGAACTTCCGTAAATAATATATTGTTTGAGACAGCCACGAAACCATCATAAAAAAATGTAAGACCACCGTATATAACCATATAATTAGAACGGCCTCAAAACCGTCGTATATAATAACCTTTTATGACTGACCGTCGCATTTACTGTATTGCATACGATAGTCTGTCACAAATATTAGATTAAAAGCGATGAATTGAAAACCGTCATTTTTAATAGTTATATACGATGGTTTGTAATATATAACCACCATTTGCGATGGCTAAAAGATTGTTGTAAATGCTAGCATCGTATATATAACTTCTTTTGTAGTGTTAAAGTATTTGCTACTGTATACGCTTTCCCAAGATAATACTTAATTGGACATCGGAATTCTTCTAAGAATTCCATCCATCAACATTGCCTCATATTTAGATCCTTCTGAGGTAAGACATATTTTAAACTCTTAAGAAAAACTTCAAATTCAGCTCTATATAAATAATGTCCCCACCTCTTTAAAGTAAATACAATTGCTGCCAGCTCTAGGTCATGCGTGGGGTATTTTTCTTCATGGGAACTTCAGATTCTTCAAAATATAAGCTATTACTATCCCTTCCTGCATCAATACTCCTCCTAATCCTTTTTTCAATGCATTAGTATTTACCTTATAAGGTTTATCCCTTACGGCAAGGCCAAAATAGGCGCAGTGCTTAATCTCTATTTCAACTCCTAGAAATTCTACTCACATTTATCTGTCCAAACGTAAGGGACTTTCTTTTGAGTAAGTCGAGTCAAAGGTGAAGCTATCCTTGAAAGTCCCTCAATGAGTTTCCTATAATATCCTACCAATCTTAGAAGACTTTGTATTTTGGTTGGGTTCTCAGGACGTTTCCAGTTTATTACTTCTACAACTTTAGTAGGATTGATTGTAATCCCTTTCTGGGAAATCACGTGTATGTAGAATGCTACCTCCTACAATCAGAATTCACACTTATTGAACTTAGCATAGAATTTAGTTTCCCATAACTTCTCCAATTCCTTCTAAAGGTGTTTCTCATGCTTTGGGGAATTCGCCAAATATATCTAGGTATTGTCTATAAAAGTGACAACAAAATTGTCCAGGTATGGTTGAAATATCCGGTGCATCAAACCCATAAAAGTAGTTGGAGCATTAGTAACACCAAACAACATCACTACGAATTCAAAATGTCCATGTTGTGTGTTGAATGCAGTTTTCGGTAAGTCCTCCTCTCAAATCTAGACTTAACAATATCCCTACCTCAGATCTAGTGTAGAAAAATATCCTGCCCCTTGTAGTTGATCAAACAATTCATCAACCATAACCAATGGATATTAATTCTTCACCATCACTGCATTTAATCCCTGATAATCTATACACATTAGCAGTGATCCATCATTCTTCTTAATAAATATCACAGGGGCTCCCCAAGGAGAAGTACTTGGCCAGAGAAACCCTTGCTCTAACAATTCTTTCATTTGATTTAGTTTGTACAATTGAAAGACAATATCTCGGCAATCGCATAAACTCACTAGCATACATTCCAATTGCATTCTTTTCTTGTTTAAAATTTTTGGATTCCCTTTTTTCTTTTCTTAGATACTTAATGGTTTTACAAATTCCTTTTCAAATTCTTCCCAAAATTCCACCCAAGTCCATTTTCTATACTAAAATTCCCGGTCTTTTTTTTTTTTTTTATCCATCAGTCTTGAACGAGTCATTGAAGGCTAATGACAGCAAGATATACCTCATTTTCCTTCATATTTTTTAGAATTGTATGGAGATTTTCCACCTTATCCATCCAAACCTTAGCCTTTTGTCCTTGATTCATTCCTCTATGAAATCGAGGATGGGGAGACTTTTAGAAATCGAACTCAAATGTAGTCCATTTCAACTTCTGGGCGTTGTTCTGTTTGTTTTGGGGTTCTAATTAAATGTTGAAGTATCACAACGAGTATTTTGTAGCGCTTTTGTCATTTCATTCCCTCAAGGTTGTATTTCTATTTTGGAAGTAGTATTTCCAAGACTATCAATCGCATCCCCTTTTTCTCGGTTTCCAATAATATAGCAGGTAACCTTTGGCGGCATCTTCTTCTCCCACTCAAAGCTATTTTAGGAAACACTAAATTAGCATATATATTTCAATATTTCTTACATATATGTCATAAGAAAAGGGTAATGCTACTTCACGCATGTAACACATGAAATTCTTGAGCAACTCAAATATCCTTTTACCCCGATAATACATTTTCGCATATATTATCCTCATATAATCTCTATCTAATTCTTTCTCTGCATTAGGATTGTTATACGTATAAATTCTTCTTTCATTTCCTTATATTTCTCCAAGTCCTTTCCTTTCAACTTCTACAATTACTTCATAGGAGGTCACCCATCTGAGGATTTCTCTAAGCCAAGCACGCTTAACTTCAGAGTTCTAATGGGTTATAGTTCAGGATTTCTCTAGGCCAAGCACCTATCTGAGGATTTCTCTAGGCCAAGCACGCTTAACTTCAAGATTTCTCGTAGGCGATGTGAGCGTAAAAAACCCCTTTGATGAATCTCCTGTAGTAACCAGCCAATCCCAAGAAACCTCGAATCTCGATGATGTTCTCCAGTTACTTCTAGTTTGACACTGCTTCAACCTTTGCCGGATCTACCTTGATTCCCTCCTTGGTCACCACATGGCCAAGGAATGCTACACTGTCCAGCAAAAACTCACACTTGCTAAACATGGCGAAAAGCTTGCTCTATTGTCACTCCGACAGGTTCTTCTGACCTTAATTCCTAATCTAGCTCGTTCTCATCCCCCCGATTAGGTGACGGCATTTAAGTCGTCTCAAACTCCAGTGTCACAGGTTCTGCTTTCCGAAACTCTTCTGCTTGATATGGCTACACGGTGCTTAAGTGCCATTCTCAACCATGCCCAAATAAATTAGTGTATGCATTCAAGTTTAAAACATTTTGAGCATGCCTTCACATTCAGGTCGAAATAAAAGAAAATCATATGCAAGTTTTTTTTTTCTTTTTTTGTATAAAGGATTGCATAAAAATTTTTCTCAAACCTTAGAGTACTCCAGGTACTCTTATTTGCAGAAATTTAAAATTAAAGCAGTAAACAGAAAATAAATTCCTAACATAGAAGTTCATGAAAAGCAGTAAATAAAACATCCTAATCATAACAGCTCTTAGCCCCCGCTAGTCCTCATCAAAATCCTCAAAATCAGCCTCATACAACTATCTCCCAAAATTCTTAGAAAAGTCTACCCCAACCCCACTGGCAAACCTCTCCATTGTCTACTTCCTGGGTCACCTAGAACTCTCCCCGGACTCAACTCGGCTGGGAGAAGGAATGAAAGAATGCCTAGGTGGAGATTCATAATCTATCTCCCTTGGGTCATCACTATCTGCTGATAAGTCCACTACGGGACTAGAAGGGTAGGGTACATGCTCCACTGCTATCACCTCACCTTCATTGTCAGAACTTATGTCCATCACCGGGATTGGGGTAGCTCATGGATTGGGACCTCATCATCACTGCTATCCTCCAAAAGGAAACTGGCTGAGAAGCAGGCTGGAGAATTGGAAGGTCTTCTGGGTAAATAGGGATAGGCAGATGCCATTGCTGCCCCTTCCTCACTGTTCTAAGCATTTTAACCATCCTACAGCATAAACAAGATAGGTTAGAGAAGAATTTGAACTTAAATAAATAGAACATATACTATCAATAATTGCCTAAACCTAAGCTCTGATACCACTTGTAACACCCCGCTTCCTAGGCCCAACAGGGCTGGGGATGTCGCCCCGTCCAAAGGACAAGGGGTCTTTATAACTAGGTCACACCATCAAAACAATAGAATAAAAACAATACCTTAAACTTAATACTTATAACAAACTAAAAATTCAAAACAAATCCAGAACAAAAATTATTCACTCTCAACTCCCCAAAGCATTACATAAAATAGATAACAAAATCTCTTCCAAGGCAGACAACACTAGCTACTAATCCGCACAGCAAGATCGACCTGAAATTATAGTAAAAAGGGTGATAAGATAAAAATCTCAGTAAGTCCATGTGTGCTTTGAGTGTTTAGTGAAAACAGTTCGTGAATGCAAAGTACAAAATCTTCATAGGAGAAATACTGGCAAGCAATAAATGATGTTCAAAAGCAAAAGTGGCATTTTGACTTTTCCAGCCATACAGGTACAATAAAATCAACCACTCAAAAAGGTGGTCATGGGTTACCACACGTTGGGCCCTATGTCCACATGGTCAAGTATGCCACCCGTTGGGTATACTGCCGGTCAGACTGCCACACTTTGTGTAGACTGACAAAAGGTAGGTGATTAGCCTACCGGGTAAGATTCTTCTCCTTCTCCACACCGAAACAAAACCGGTTGTCCATTCCGGCAACCACGGTCCACATGACTAAAACTGCTAGCTCGGACCAGCATGACTAAGTAGTACTGACATTTCTCTAAGTTGAGTTTATCTTCTGGAGGTGGCCTCCTACCAGAAGACTCACTTTTGCTCTTCAAAACTAGTACTACTAGCCTACCCTTATTGAGTACTCAACGTAGTTCATCCCACATGGGAGAAAATTGATAACACATAACTTTACTTGAAAATGGCAATTAGGGATTTCCAAAGTCTTTGTCAAAATCAGATTTAGAAACAGTTTAGCATTTGAAAAAAATTGCTTGTTGATTTTCAAATAGTTGGTTTGACAGAAACAAGAAAGGAAACAGTCCCTAATTGCCTTTACCAAATCAGTGTTCACAAACTTCGAGTTTAGCTTGCCATAATAACTTTTTGCAACAAAAAAATTTTATGCAAGAGCTTACCTGATCCTTGCTCAAAATAAAGGTCTGCAACAGCTAACCTAACCCCGCCTAGGGCAAACAAAGCCATAATTAAACTCAAGCCAAGATTCACCTTTACAAATAATTATAGCTTAACTTACTACAATCATGATCCTAGTGTCCCAAGCTTAAGGCCAGATAATAAATAAAAGGATTTATAAGCTAAGTCTAGTTTGATATTAAAATAATTAGGGTTTTGGGAAATAGGTACTAATATGTTGAAGGTTTAAATCTTGCTAAAAATAAATTTGAGTTTATTTGATGAAGGGTCCTAGGTTGTATTAGGTAAAATAATAATCTATTAATAGTTATTTGTTAGAAAATAATTGGTAACTAAAATTAGTTGTAAGTAAATTCTAATGGATTTTGATTGAAAGATAATAAATAAATTTTAATAGTATTTATGAATATAAGACTTATAAAATTAATATTTTACCTATTATGAATATTCATATGAAAGGCTTTATTATTATTTTCTATATATTTTATTTTATATAAAATCTATATATTTTACTTCTTTAATAAAAGTCATTATTTATTTGACTAAAATATCACTATTTTATATAAAGGACCAAATCCACATTTTCCTAGGGTTTTTGAAATTTACTAGAAGAAATTATAGCATTAATTATTTTATTGAAGAAATAAAATTACCTTAGGGACAACTAGGTCATGATCATATTTCTATTGCCAACCACAATCATGAACATATATTCCACTCCAATTCATCAAATGATCCAAAACATGAATAAAGGCATAGATCTAAATTTTCCAAGACATGATCCAACCTCTACCAACATAAACATATTCATGGCTTCAACAATTATACATGAACATAAACCCTATTCACCAAAAGTGACATAATCTCTAATATACTTGATCACATATACCACTCACGGCATGGAAACATGCATTAAACCCTAAAAACGCCATACAATCAACAGAGACAATCCATGCATGCATCAATCCCATCTCCATCATATACACACATTTATTCATGCTTGAATCCAACTCATCACAACAATTCATGCTCAAATCCTAATCATAATCCATCTCCTTCCAATATCATCCTAGAGACATGAATCTAGAATTTAAAAAGATAGTTGAAGAGGCTTACTTGATTGATGAGTACCTTGGAGAAGTTTCGAATGGAACTCAACTCCTAGGAGACTAGATCAATCCAAGAGAGATAAAGAAAACATGGCCATTGTTGAAGGAATCATTCGGTCAAGAGAGTGAGAAGATTCGGCCGAGAGAGAGAGAGAGAGAGAGAGAGAGAGAGAGACAGGAGAAGAGAAGAAGAGAGTCCATCAGTATGATTTTACACATATATATTCATTAGAGGTTGAAGATTAGTAAAGATGAAGTTGAATAAACAAGCTTACCTTGAAGTTGTTCTTGAGCCTTCACAAAAATACTGGTTTTCGATCCAAGAGAGAGAGTTGGATTTTGGAGTTTGATGTTAAAAGTGGTATGAATGGATTCATGGAAGTGAGTAGGTGAAATCTTGAATTTTTTTTGAAGAAGATTGAAGTGGTTTTGGCGGCCTTAGGCGAGAGAAAGTGAATAGGTGCTCTTGGTGTTCTAGGTGTTCTTAAAGGTTGAAGAGAATGGAGTGGATTTGATTGAAGCTGCCCAAAATTCTGTGGGATTGGAGTGGCCGAATTGTTTGAGGGGTTTTGGCAATTGAATTTTTGGGATTGATAGGAAAAGGAAAGGCTGGTTGTTTGAAATCCTAAAAGAATATTTTAGGAGATGAAATTTGGAAATAAAATATGGTAAGAAGATCTTTGATCAATGGAGAGCTTTTTGGAAGCTGTAATGGCTGACTGTTGGCTAGGGATTCTACTGGAATGAAAGCTGTTCGAAGAAGCTTAATGGTGGCCAAAAAGATGGAGTACAATGGTGAAGGAATGTCTAGTTCTTTAAGGGATGTTTTATGGAAGTTTACTAAACATATTTGCTGACATTTTGGTCTTCAATCAATGGCTTGATTGGAGTAATTGTTGGAGATATTTTAGGGGTAGCTATGACTAGTTTTTTGAGCAGAAAGTTGGAGAAGATGATGGAGCTCAGTTCATGGCTTTTCAAGAGAAGTTTGTACAGAAAAATGGTGAAGTTTCGGTCAGGGCTGAAATGGTGCAAGGCCGGAAAATTTCCTATACAAAATTTCGCTAGCTGCTGGAAATTTCTGGGCAGCTTTTGCTGTCATTTTCTAGCCAACTTGCAGAAGATTTGAAGGGGTATTTAGAGATCTTTTAAGGATGGTTTCCAGCCTTCTTTATGGAAGAAAAACGTGGCTACGATACTGGTGAAAAACTGGAAGAAAACAGCTTGGTTCAAGCTCACCTAAGCTGCGAATTTGACCAGAAAATTTTCTGGTTTGCACAGCATTTGTGCAGTACGAATTTAGCCATAAAATTTCAGATTCCAAGCTGGTCAAGAGGGCTATTTTTTTGGCAGCATTTGGGAGGGAATGATGGATGAAAATTTTGACACCTTGAATGCACAAGAAGCAGGAAAAATTCCAGATTACTTCATAAAGAAAATAAATATAGTTAGAGTGGGGTTTTGAAGGTTCAACCATGGAGTTTAATCTCTTGGGAACCTTCCCTGACTCCTACCCATTTTCGGTCCATAAGAAGTCTGACACTTAGACATTTTTGAACCTTTAAAGCCACAGAACTTTTCTGAAATTTTCTAGAATGAAATTAGCTAGAACAAATTGACCAACCTAATGAATTGAGTAGGAAAAACTAAGGATCAAGAAGGGTATGAATTCCCTTGGAAATTTTTGTACGACACAAGAGTAGGATTAGGATACTCCTATCATGTCTCCCCTAGGACAACACCTCTACTCTTCTCTAAAGCACACAAGGCTAAAAATACAACATTCCCAAACAAAAATAAAATTTAATCATGCTAAAGCTCCAATGATGGAATTTGAACCCAAGACCTCAGAATTAATTCTAAAGCTCTAACCTCTAAACCATAACGACTCTTGTTCTTATTGTCTCTCCAAAATATGTTTCCTATTTAATCCTCAAGCTAACTCCCTATTTTCACCTGAAGCAAAAATTACCATTTTGCCCTTATTACTCAATAAACATAATTAAGCCCTCGAGGCTATATATAAAACACAAATCCAAAGCACATAAAATCATATAAAAATATATTTAAAAATGCAAATAAATATGATATGCATTCCAACCCCCTTACTCTAAGGTTGGTTTCAACTAGGGTTTCACAAGCGGTGGCATAGGTTTTAATTTATTGCTACCTTACATACGGGGACCCATTCCCCTATCGTTCCTATAACACCTTACGACTACAGGGCCCAAATAGCTACGGATGTCGCCTCGTTGTAATGACAAGGGGTCTTTATAATGGCACAATTTAATAGATAACAAAAATACAGATTTAATAGCTCTAAAAGGAATTATATCCTATACTTCGAACATTTTGCTTACACAAACTACAGCCACAAAGTCTCTTCGATATAAACCCGAATGATATTACGACATACTATATCAACTAACTTCTTTGGGTCTTGCCTTTATTCAAATTCAGGTATTCACAGAAGTCTTCTTGAAAAGTATGGATAAAATTTATGTGAGATAGAATATATCATAGTAAGTCTTGTAGTGTGCTATGAGAAGTTTTAATAACATTGTGGTTGCAATGTATGATTAAAATTGTTGGAACGGTAAAAAGAAATAATTACTTCGTGTTTGAGAAGTATCTACAGTGAAATCATTGAAGTATTGTTCTTTTTGTCGAGAAAATAGATTCTCAACACCAAAACATGGCGAATAATATAAGCTTAGGGCTTTGTAATAAAAAATCATTCCATATTTTCGAAATATGTTTAAGTATCTAAAATTCTGCATTGCTATTTCATTTGGAAGGAATATTATTCTAACCAATATTGCAACACTAGCTCGTACAGGATTTATAATCCAACGTCATTAATTAGTATGAATTACCTAGTGCGTACACCGCAATTAAACATATGATAACCATCGTCATGGTTTGCCACACTGGACCGAGTGCCCTATGCTCGTCTCTCCATTTCCACTTTGGATAACGAGTCATAGCTAAGGATGACTAAAAATCAAATACTGGCACCTGTGAAATAAGAGACCACAATCCAGAGGTGACTACCAACCGGACAGCGTGCTCAGACCTACGTAAGTTAGTATAGGTATAATGTCCTTTTGAGTACTCAAAAATCACTCCACATAAGAGATTATAGAAATGTCGCAACATTTCCACAACCTAATCAGTTTCAAAACATTTCTATTCTAAAGATATTTTCTTTCCCGAAATAACTTTGAATACTAACACATAATTTGAGTCCATTCCAATATTTCATAAAATCATATTCTCATGCTATGGCTTCCGCAACCTTGCTGCGCGAACTGCAATCATAAGTTGATTAATGAAATTCATGCAGGGTTTCCAAATCATTTCATCATATGGGTATGGCTTATCAAAATAAAGCATGCTTTAAATGGGCATAATCTCATATGCTTCCAAATGGTTTATAATACTTTCAATAAAATAAACTAGCACGCTTTAAACTATTTTTCTCACAAAAGAGTTGTATTGAAAATGTTGCGTGGATGTGGAGACTTACCTCGAATAGCTTATCACTTAGTAAGATAAATATTCGCAAAGTCACCACCAATGTATAACAATGAACGACCTACAATAATAATCATTCAAAACACATTTAGTATTCTATGCACGTTGATGACAATGTATATATATATGACAAAATATATGTAGTCATTTTTGTCTTTCTCCGTTGTTGCTACCAACTTTAAGCTGTTAAAACAGCATTTCCATTGCCATTCTTGGTCCAAATTGCGACCAATTGGTCAAAAATTGTGGGCTATCCAATTTTCATCCATTTTCATGTTGTTTGATTTAATTAAATTGATAATTCTTAAGCTTATTCAATAAACTTTTGCAATAAAATAATCTCACAAATATTTCACTTCTTCAATGGTATTTTGACACTTGTTTTCATCCTCCAATCATATTATGCCAGTTGTATTAATGTCGACCACACTTTAGAATTTTTCTCAGAAAATAACTGGAATTTCGGTTCGTATTGGGAAAATATTTTATTCCACTAATGGAATCTATAAATTTTACTGAATTCAATAATAGGAATCAAAATTTTCAATTCTTTCTTAGTTCTTTCCAATTTATTGTTAAAATCTTGATCGCGGTCAAAATGACGATGATTCACCTGATAGCTCGAGTTATACCAAAACGTCCATCTCATTACACTATTTAATTTTTGTTCTTAATGTACCCTTAAATTCTCATTCTACTAAAAGTAGTTGCAATATGAAGATTTAGGGTACGGGTAGAACAATTCCAAAAATTCCATCTAGGTCCACATAATTTCAAAATTCTAATAATACCCCTAAATATTTTTATCGGACCAAAACGTTTAGTTCATTGAACTGATTATTTCTTGTTCTGAGCCTTCATATAAATACTTATTCTATATTAAGTAGTCACCAGTCAAAGTATACAAAAGAGGGATGTTACAATCTCCTCTCCTTTAACTCATTTCATCCTCGAAATTCAAATTTTCTTGTAGTTTTGTAGAATATTCCCATCGATATGCTACACTTCTGATCCATTCCATGATTGGAAAAGGTCCAATGTATCAAAGCATTAATTTCTTCCCAATATAAAGGTGTTTTGCACTTTCTTCCACTTGAAGCTTCATATAGGGCCATTCCTTTTATCATTCGATACCTACTATTGTATGCAAACTTCGCATATGTTAAATTATCAGTCTACGTAGTTCTAAGTCTAAGGTACATGCCCACAACATGTTTTCCAATATTCTAATCACTTGTTCCATTTGTGCATCAGTTTGTATGTATACTGCAGTGCTAAATTTCAATATTGTCCCAGACAATTACTATAACTTACTCCAAATTGTGATAATAAATCTCGAATCATGATCTGATACACTATTGAAAGATACTTCATACAATCTAATTACTTCCTACGTATAAATCTTACTCAGTTTCCTCCAAAGAGTCCCGTTAATTGATAGGGAAAAAAAGGTCAATTTTTGTTAATCTATCCACTACAACGTAAATGGTATGTCTTAATCCTTCTATCAGGGTAATCTCTATATGTAATTCATGAAAATTCCATCCCACTTCTACGATAGTATAGGCAACGATTGTAACAACCCTCCAGATCGTTATTGATCATCTTTTACTTGTTGACATGTGAATCATTAAGCTACAAATTGAGAGGTGTCATGTAAATCCACCAGTAATGCCATTTTAAGTCACGATACATCTTAAGCCTCTCTGGGTGGATTGTATGCGTACTTCAAGGTGTCTTGTTAAAATACCTTACTGCTTAGCAACTAGCCTTAGAATCCAATACTAGCCTCAAAGGATTCCGACATCAGGTACATGGAATTTTCTTCTTTCTCCTTAATTGTTTCTTTCCTTAATGTCTTCTGTCTTCCTTCATGAGGTTTCAATTTTTTTTTTTTTTTTTTTAGATATACACTCTTACCATTATTTCTTACATCAATACTTCTTCTCCTGATCTTTCCTTAAGAGCATCAGAGTATATCTGAGAGAGTTTATCCATTAGGAGAAATGCTAAAACTTATCTTCACTTCAATTTTGGGAAACTCCTTTCATACTTTTGGATAGAGGACTTTTCCAGTGCCTTTGTCGGAGTCTCAGGGACTTTCTAATTCATCATTGCCTCAACCTTTGCAAGATCTACTGTGATTCCTTCCTTAGATATCACATGCTTCAAAAATGCTATTTTAGTTAACCAATATTTAAATTTGGTAAAATTTTCATATATCATAGTCTCCCACAATTTTTTCTTTTTTCCAACATTTTTTGAAGGTATACTTTATGTCACCAAGGACTTACAGAATACACTAAGATATGGTCTAAAAAGAAATGGTAAGGTTATCCAAATACGGTTGAAATACTTGGTGCAACCAATCTATAAATATAATAGGGGCATTGGTAACACCAAATAGCTTCACCACAAACTCAATATGGCCGTATTGAGTATTAAACACGGTTTCTGGAGTATCCCCTTCCGAATCCACACTTGATAATATCCTTGCCTTAAGTCCCATTTAGAAAATATCCCGTTCCCTAAAATTGATCAAATAATTCATTAACCATAGGCAAAAGATATTTATTTTTCACTGTCACAATATTGAACCTATGATAATCTATATACATCCTTAATACTCCATTCTTATTTTTCACAAACAATATAGGTGGTCCACAAGGAGTTGTACTATATCGCACAAACTCTTGTTTCATTAATTCACGCTGCTTGTTCTTAAATTCCTTACTCTGTTGGCACCATTCTATAGAAAATCTTGCAATTGCTTCTATAGCTAGTAGTGAATTAATAGTAATCGTAACTTCTCTTTCTAGAGCAACCCTTATAGCAATTTTTGAACCGTAGCTCCAGATATAAGGTAATCCTTCTTCCTTATATCGTTCCCTTCCAAAATTTGCAATACATCATTGCTTAGTTCACAAATCCATATCACTTTATTTCTATAATCAATTGGGGCATGATATTGCAATAACCAATACAAGATAAGTATAGTATCATAGTCATCTATAAGTAAACATATGAAAATTTCATTTAGAACCATATTTTTTACCAATATGTCATGCTCCAAACACTTCTTATCCTTATTCATTTGTTTCCCCTCAAGGAGTGCTAATTCCCAGTTCGTAGGGATGTTCTCTATCTTAATCCTTACCTTGAACAAAAAGATAAGCAATATGAAGAGAAGTTGGATATATTAGAATCTTAGCCTTCTTGCCATCAGTAAGACTTTACCTTCTGCAATCATTGTTGTTTGTTACTATTCTGAGATCTATTTTATCCAAAATGACCACTTTGCTTTTGCTGATAGTTTATTTGCTCTTGATTTGGAAGCTGAGATTGTTCCTTGATTATCTCTTACAAGTCCCAATCTCGAACCTATATAATTTCCTTCTTTAATTCACTCATCCTATAGATCCTCTAGGTAAGGTAATTTATGGCTTTATCCTCCTCTTCTCATACTTAAATTAACTAATGACTTACCTTTCTTCAGTAGCTCTTTTTTTTTTTATAGAAATTTCTGTTCTTCTATCGACTAGGTCCTCCAAGTCTCTTAGAGTCAAAAGGTTAGAATTCCCTGTTATTTTTTTATATAAATTCCCTGTTATTTCTTCTCCTTCAACTTTTAAGGTCACTTCCCAAGGGTCACCCATCATAGTACTTCTCTTGCCCAAGCACGCTTAACTTTGAAGTCTAATGGAATATGATGTATGACTGATGGTATAATTGTACCCCCTCTGTATTTTCCACAATACAGGGTTTCCTGTACATAAAATTTTATGCAAGCACATTATACCAGTGCGCAAATCCTTAGCTCATACCATATACTTAACAAACCCCTCGAATGCACAAAGTCCTTTATTCATTATCATTATTGGTCCCAGAAATTGGGATCCAGAGTTAGAGTTTACAACATAGCACTCAGGTATATCCAATTCAAGGATTCCTAGACCTTAATTTTTATACTGCCAGTAGAGTTTGGGTCACCCCTTACTCACAATTTGTTATTACACCACCTTCAATCGCTTCTCCATTAAACCTGATCAAGGATGTTATAACCATTTTGACTGTCTCTTCTTCCAACTCAGTAGAAGGGATTATAACTTGGATACCTCAAATTCAGATATCCTACCTATCTCAATATCTAACTCCACAGGGTTTTCTATTTTCATAGACCTTTAACTATAATCACAATTATAGGCTCAACTATACTATAAACTCTACTTTCGAGGATTAAATCCACAATAACCATCCTCCAAAAGATCAATTTTATCTAAATCCGATAGTTTTGGATTACACAACTTAACCAACTACTAGGCCGCATCTAACCTCAGTAAGTTGTAAAAATGCCTAAATCTAGGCTCTGATACCAACTGTAACACCCTACAGCTACAGGGCCCAAGTTGCTGTAAATGTCGCACAGTCGTAATGATAAAGGGTCTTTATAATGATACAATTTAATAAATAACAAACATAGAGACTTACTAGCTCCAAAAGGAATTATATCATATACTTTGAACATTTTCTTACACAAACTGTGTCTACAAAGTCTCTTTGATCTAAACCTGAATGATAGCAAGGCAAAATACATCAACTAACGTCTTCGGATCTTGCCTTTATACAAACCCAGCTATTCACAAAAGTCTACGTGAAAAGTATTGATAAAATTTATGTAAGATAGAATATATCTTAGTAAGTCCCATATTGTGCTGTGAGAAGTTTTAATAACACTGTGGTTGCGATCCTTGA
The DNA here is from genome assembly GCA_026120185.1 of Voacanga thouarsii. Taxonomy (NCBI): domain Eukaryota; kingdom Viridiplantae; phylum Streptophyta; class Magnoliopsida; order Gentianales; family Apocynaceae; genus Voacanga; species Voacanga thouarsii. The sequence goes on from JANUWF010000972.1 coordinate 30,639, forward strand.
TTAAAATTGTTGGAACGGTAAAAAAAATCACTATTTCTTGCTGGAGAAGTATATATAGTGAAATCATTGAAGTATTGCTCTTTTCATCGGGAAAATAGATTCTCAACACCAAAATATGGTGAATAATATAAGCTTTAGGCTTTTTAATCAAAAATCATTTTGTATTTTCAAAGTACGTTTATGTATCCAAAAATTCTGCATTGCTATTTCATTTGGAAGGAAGATTATTCCAACTGCTATTTTCACACTGGCCCGTACAAGATTTACAATCCCATGTCATTAATTAGTATGAATAACCCAACGCGTACACTATAATTTAACATACAATAACCATCGTCATGATTTGCCATACTGGCCCAAGTGTCCCATGCTTGTCCCTCCATTTTCACTTTAGATAACGGATGCTAGCTAAGGACGACTAAACATAAAATACTGGCAATTCATGAAATAAGAGGCCATAGTCCAGAGTTGGCCACCAATTAGATGGCATTCTCAAACTTACGTAAGTTAGTATAGGTGTAAAGTCCTTTTGAGTATTCAAGGATCACATGTAACACCTCATTGCCTACGTACCCTATTAGGGCTGGGAATATTGCCCCGTCCACAGAATAAGGGGTCTTTATAACTAGGACACACAAAAGAAATGAAAGAAATAAATCAAAATTAAACTTAGTACAACCCAAGCAATACATGAACAAGCTCCAAAAATAAATAAATGTCTGCTAAAGTCTCTCAAATGAAATACATAAGAAAAGTAATAAGTCTTCAAAACGTAGGCAATCTCTAATCAATAACATTCACAGCAGGACTGACATGAAAACTTGGTATAAAAGGTGGTGAGACATAAATCTCAGTAAGCCCATGTGTGCATTGATTGTTTCAAGAAAAATAATTCATGTATACAAGTTGAGAAATTTTCATAAAAGAAAGTGCTAGCAAGCCACAAATAAATTTCACAAATGAAGAATGGTATTTTCCTTTCAAACCATACATGTTTACAATAAATATAACCACCTAAAGAGGTAGCCATGGTACCACACTTTGTGCAGCATGACAAAAGAACGTTCAGGATGCCACACTTTGTGCATACTGACACAAGGTAGGTGTACGGCCTACCGGATGAGACACTCCTCCATCTCTACACCTAAACTTATCGGTTGTCCATTATAGAAATACACAGTCCACTTGATTGAACTGGTTAGCTCGGACCGGTACGACCTACAAGATTGTCATCTTATCCAGGAAGGACTCACCCCTCAAAGGTGGCCACCTACTCAAAGTCTTACCCTAACCCTTTAATGACAAGCCCTAGTCTACCCTTATCGTGTGCTCAACGTTATGTTCATCCCATTTGGGAAAAGAATGATCATATAGTGATTCTCTTTGAAATAGCAATTATGGTTCCCAAAATTCTTGTCAAAGTTGATTTTTAGAAAAAATTTAGCATTTTGTGTAAAATTGCTTGTTCATCTTAAAATGGTTTGTTTCATTGAAAAAAAAAAAAGAAAAATTGTCCATGATTGCATTTATAGTACAATTTCTCGTATACATCATGTTTGACTAACCAATGTAACTTCGATCTTCGAATAGTTTTATTTAGGAATTGACCTAATCTATTGCTCTTCTTGGGTACAGAAGCCTTCTAAGGTAATTAAGGTCAACCTAACCCCGCCTGGGGTAAATCCAGGGTATAAGTCCAACACCCAAACAATACTTACCTTAAATAAATAACTCTTAGGTCAACCAGCCACAACAACATCTAACTATGACAACAATGCCTTAAGCTTTAATACTAGCTGATAAAGTATTTTATAAAATAAAATTAATTTGATAAGTTAAAATAAATAGGTTTTATAAATAAATAATAAATAATAAGTTATAATATTAACTATTTATTAGCAATTAATAAATAATAATTAATATTAAAAATAAATAGAATTTGTAATAAATAATGAGTAATAATAAATCCTAAATAATATTGTAATAAGTAATAAATAAATAATAATATTATAAATAATAAGTAATATTAACAATCAATTATACCTAACTTTAATAAATAAATAATAGCTAATGAATAACAAATAGAATTGATAATAAATAAATTATTCTAGCATAAATAATATTTATGAGTGTAACAAAAAATTTTAGTAAGGCTAAATAATAATAATAATAATATGAATATAAAAAACATTTGATATTAATTAATTCCAACATATTATTATTTATATTTCATAAAAATATTTTATTTATTTATCTAATCAAATAATAAGAGTTTAAATAATCTTCAATTCCGATACCACCTACTATTTTTCAAATTTCATAAATTAAATTCAATAATAATATTAATTATGTTAATAATAATAATGATAGCAAAAGTAATTCTAAAAATAATAAAGGTAGTTCTTACAATAATTTTATTGCTAGAGAAAATCCATATACCTATTCATACATACAGGGATCCAATAATTAACATGTCGATCTATCCAAAAATAGACTTGAATTAACATATATTACAACAAGTATAGTATTAAACTAGTAATTATTTTTTGCATGGTATTTACTTTTTTAACAGCATAAGAGCATAAGCATGGCATGGGTAGTAATAATCTTTATCAAACTAACTCCTGCTAACGACATATGAACTCATAACACAAATCTACTCCCGAGTTTATGTTATTCACAAACCACAATTTCATATACTTCAAGCAATAGCCTTAAACCCACTTAACCTCCAAATCATATAACCACTATCTTCATATGATATACATGTCTCTATCACGTCTCCTACAATTCAACAATCTAACCACATCATTCTACCTATCTTGAGGTCAAAAAATAAATAAGAAGAGGTATATTTAAAATACTTGTTTGATGACGCTTGAAGTTGAAGATGTTGCTTGTCAAAGAAGAACTTCGAGTGCTTGATAGCTTTAATGTTCCGAAATTGTCCAAGGTTGTTCATCCATTATTTCAGCCAAGAGAGAGTGAGAGGAAAATCTTGAGAGTTAGAAAATAAGAATGTATAGAAGTTGAAGAAAAGAAGAAGAACAAGAAGATTGTCCTTATTTTACCTCTTTAGTGTTCTTCGAACCTTGAACAAAAAGGGTGGTTTGATCCACTTGAAAGTTCAAATTTTGTGTGTTTTAGTGTTATAAAGTACCCTAAAGAAGAATATAGGTTGAATACTTACGGTTTAGAAAGTTTGGGAGTGACTGGAGATGTTTAGAAGTGATTTATGCTTGAAGATGTGTAGTGTGTGTTCTTAGTGTTTTTGAGAGAAATTGAGAGTGTGAAACCCAGTCAAAACCAACCTTAGAGTAAGCGGGTTGGGATGCATATCATGCTTTATTTCATGATTAAATACATTTTCATATGATTTTATGTGCTTTGGATTTGAGTTTTATTGTTTTGAAATCTCGTTGGTGAGTATTGTGTGAGAGGGGCAAAATGGTAATTTTTGCCCGAGGTGAAAATAGGGAGATAGATTGTGGATTGAATAGAAAATAATTTTTCTAGTGGAAATAGCAACAAGAGTTGTTGTGGTGTAGTGGTTAGAGCCTTAGAATTAATTATTGAAGTCTAGAGTTCAAATTCCATCATAGAAGCTTTAGCTAGATTAAATTTTATTTTTGCTTGGGGGGAGTTGGTTTCGGCCTTAAGGGCCTAGATCAATGTGGTGATGATGTCCTAGGAGAGACATGTTAGGAGTATTCTCATTCCACTCCTTTGCCTACTTGAAATTCCCAAAGGGAATTCTTGTTCCCTTGATCGTTAGGTTTCCTTAATTTTCAACTCCTCAGTTTGATCAAGAAGTTCTAGCCTTTTTCTTTCCAGAAAATTCAGTAAGGTGCTGAGGTCTTTTAGGACCAAAGTGTCGTGGTAAAAGACTTCTTATAGTCTGAAAATTATGGAAGAGTTGTGGGAAATTCCAAGAGGAAGAATCCCTCTAGTGAGCTTGCTAAAATTTCATCCTAAACTAGTTCACCTTCCTTCTTGGAATGAGCTGAAATTTTCCAGCTTGTGTACCTTCAAAATGTCGAACTTCTTAGCTAACATTTACTTCCAAATGCTTCTAGAAAATGGCCTTAAGATCATCTTGAAACATGAATTATTTCTGCCATTTTCGGACTGCTCAAGAGCTGTACAAACCAATGAAAAATTCTGGGCAAATCGCTACCTTGGAGGCTTAAAACCAAGCTGTTTTCTTCCAGATTGTGTGCAACACCTTAGCCATGTTTTTCCTCCATGAAGAAGGATGGAAACCAGCCTTGAATACCCCTAAAACCCCCCTTCAAACTCGCTGCATCTCAGCTAGAAGTGGCGGACGAAATTCTGCCAGAAAAATTCCTGTGCAGCGAAATTGTTGTGCAGGAAATTTTCCAGCTTGTTTCCTATTTCTCCTCTAGCCGAAAAGGCCAACCTACTTCTGTCAAAACCTTCCTTAAACCACCATTAACAGAGCTCTATTGTTTCCGCCAAACCTCTGGATGAAAGGCAACAATGGCTGTCCGAAAATCTCTCCAACAAATCCCCGCAATTTAGCTTCATTACTTTCCAAAATTCCAGCCATCTTATTTAGCAACCTCCCATGATATCTTGCTCAATTGACCAGACTTCTTCTTCATCTTTGTACCACGTAGTTTCAGCCATCATAAGCCTTGTAGAACTAGTTTTAATTCCTCAGAAAAGCCACACATTCAGTCGGCCATAGGAGACTTCAAAGCTGTCCAGAAAAATCAAGATATTCTTAGAATATCTAGTTTCCAAATTCTCTTCCTAAAAATATTCTTCAAGGATTGTAACAACTAACATTTCCTTTCCCTTCCAAATTAGAGAAATCACTCCCTAAACCCTACAGAATTTTGGCAGCCCTAATTCCACAGAAATTTGGCAGCTCTCCCAACCTCCCTCTCTCGATCTTCTCTAGCCACCAAGAACAGACACACACTACACCAAGAACACCTACTACCTTCTTTCACCTAATACACCTTCAAACCACATCAAACCCTCACGAAAATCTCCAAATTTGATCTACTCTTTGTTGTGAATCCATCAACACCATTATTAACATTAAACTCCACAAATCATCTTGCTACTTTGGATCAAAACCAGAAATTTTTGTGAAGGTCAAGAACATCTTCAAGGTAAACATACTCTATCAACTTCGTCTCCTTCAAACTTGATCTCCAATGAGAACTTATGTGAATGAACATACTAATGATCTCTCTCTCTCTCTCTCTCTCTCTCTCTCTCTCTCTCTCTCTCTCTCTCTCTCTATGGCCCGAAATTCCCTCTCTTGGCCGAATGGTCTCTTTTCCCATGACCATGCTTTCGCCACCTCTCTTGGACAAGATTAGCCATCTAGGAGTTGAGATCTACTCTAAACTCTTTCAAAGCACTCATCAACCAAGTAAGTACCTTCAATCCTTCTTTTAAACTCTAGAATCATGTCTCTAGGATGATGTTGTTAAAAGGTGAATGGTGGTAGGATTTGAGTATAAATTTATTGTTGAGAATTGAAGCATGAGCAAGTGTATGATTGTGAAGAAGATGGGATTTATGCATGAAAGGTTTCTTTTGGTTGAGTGTATATTGATTTGAGGTTTGGTGCATGTCATAGGTAGTATTTGTGATAAAGTATGCTAGAGATTATGTCACCTTTGGTGAATAGGAGTTATATGCATGACTAGAATATTGAAGCCATGATCATGTTTATGCTAGTAAAGGTTAAGTCATGTCTTAATAAATTTAGATCTATGCCTATATGTAAGATTTGGATAATTTAATGAATTGAAGAATTGTGTATGTTCTTGATTGAGGATGGCCATAGAAAGTTGATCATGATCTAGTTGTCTGTAAAACTAATTTTTACTCTATGCATAAAATACTCAATAAAATATTATTGCTAGTATTTTCGAAAAAACTCTAGGAAGGGTAGATTTGGAATTATTATATATATAAAGGATATTTTAGTCAAATAAATAATAATTTTTCTAAAAAATAAAATAAATAAATATTATTTAAAATAAAGAGGTCAATTAAATCTTTATGAGAATGATACATAATTAGTAAAATATTTACTAAATCAAAACCCTTAAGGATTTACTTATTATTTTCCAAGAAAGGATTATTAAATTTAAACTCAACTAGTTTTAGCTATCAATTATTTTCTAACAACTAAACTATCATTAAATCACTATTTTACCTAGTACCATCTATGACTCTTGATCAAATAAACTCTAAATTTTTCCTAACAAGGGTTAAACTTTCAACTTATTAGAATTTATTTCCCAAACCATTAATTATTTTAAATAACAAATTAAACTTAGCTTATAAACCTATTTAGTTATTATTTTATCTTAAAGCTTGGGACACTAGGATCATGGTAGTAGTGAATTGAATTGCCTTAAAATTGAGGAAGTGGTTTGTGACTTGAAATTGATTAAGATTTGTATTTACCCATGTGGGGTTAGGTCAGCTGTCCGAGACCTTGTTGTTGTGAGCAAGAATCAGGTAAGCTCCTGCATAAAACCTATCGTTGTGAAAATATTTCCTTATGGCAAGCTAAATGTGGAGTGTATGTACACTCATTTATCTAAAGGAAATTAAGGGTTGAATTTGTTCTTATTTCCAACATTTAAATTATTTAAAGGTTACTGAGCAGATTTTCCAAACTTAAAACTCTTTCTAAAACTGATTGTTCCCAAAACTTTGGAAACTCTCAAATTACTAGTTTCATGAAGAGCAACGCTTTGTTCATTTTATCCCAAGTGGGAAACGTTGTTGAGTACTCAATAAGGGTGGACTACTAGGACTAGTCTTTGAAGGGTTAGGGTAAGTCTCTCAGCAGGTGGCCACCTCTGAGGGGTGAGTCCTTCCCGAATAAGATGTCAGTCCAGTGAGTCGTGCCGGTCCGAGCTAGCAGTTTGTTTTTAGTCAAGTGACTGCGTTTTTCCGGAATGGACACCCGGTTGTTGTTTGGATATAGAGAAGGAGGAGTATCTTGCCCAGTGGGCCAATCACCTACTTTTGTCAGTCTGCACAAAGTGTCGGCATTCTGACCGGTTATGGGGTCCAACATGTGGTAACCTATATTCCTTTCTTTCGAGTTGTTGATTTCATTACTTGTGTACGGCTAGATAAGCCAAAATGCCACTCTTGCTTTTGACTACTGCTTGATGCTTGCCAATGTTTCTCTTATAAAAGTTTCACACTTTGCATCCACGAACTGTTTTCACTAAACACCCAAAGCACACACGGACATACTGAGATTTTTGTCTCATCACCTTTTTATCATGATTTCAGGATGATCCTATTATGGGGGTGAATAGCTAGTAGTGTCTTCCTTGGAAGAGATTGTTGTCATTTAATTCTATGTATTGCTTTGGGGAGACAAGAGTGGATAATTTTATTTATGGTTTTGTTTTGGAATTCATGGATTTATTCTTGAAATTTTCTTTGGGTTGTGATAACTTTTTAAGTTAAATGTATATATTATTTATTTATTTATTCCGCAATTTGTTTGTGTGACCTAGTTATAAAGACCCCTTGTCCTTTGGACGGGGCGACATCCCCGGCCCTGGCGGGCCTAGGCTTTGGGGTGTTACAGAGAGAGTGTGTGATTTTATGTGTGTTGTGTGATTGATAGCTGAATGGCCTAGCTTAGGGGAGGCTTTTGGTTATCCAAGAAAGAGAGTGAGAGTTTCAGCTTTTTCAAAATTCAAATTGAGAGAAAAGTGGAGATGTTTGAGGTATAGGATTATGTAATGGTGTTTGCTCTTGGAAGGTTTCTTATCCTTCAATGGTGTATGGCTAAACTAGTTTTAGTTTGATCATGGAATGTACAGTTGTTTCAATTTTGGGCTAGCCAAAAATGGCTATGATATAGCAGAGAGTTTTCTGGTTTTATCATCTACCTACATGAATGTTTAATGGTACAAAAATCTGAAATTTAATTTGAAGTTTGAATAAATTTAAATAGAATGAAGATATGAGTGTTTTGAGGTATGTTAATAGAGTCCGAATGATCGTGGTAGAAGGAAAAGGTAAGAGGTTCTGTCCATGGCTGTATACAAGCTGAAACTTGATGAAGTTTGATGAAGAAATTCGGCCCTAGCATTGAATAGGTAAAGCTAGAAAAAAAAATGATATTGAAGCTAAAGAACTCTTAGGATTTGAAATAGTTTTGTGCGGAATTTTTGGTCTTCTTTGGAATAGTTTTGCAGCTAGAATTTAATGGCGTATGAAGGTTCATTAATGGTGGTTTTCCAGCCATCATCATGAAGAAGAAAGGAGAAAGTTTCAGGTGTTCTGGAGCACTAATGAATGGCTCCATGATCTTGTTCAAAGATTGCGTGTTTGCTGGAAAAAATTGTGGTTTGGTGTAGTTTTTAAAGCTATGAAATCCAAAGCATTTCAGCCTTCATCCTCCCATAAGATGGTTGGTTACTTGCAAGAATTAGGTAGAGAATGCTTGCTGCAAATCTCGAGAACCAGCCATGAAGAAAAGTTGAAAAATTTTCCAGATTTTTAACTTATACAAGAACAAGAAGAAGATGGAGTTTTTTGAAGAAATAGCTATGGTGATTTAATTGAAATATCTTCCTATTCTTCCTCCATATTTTCAGCCAACCTCTAATCCCACAAGAACAGGAATTTTCAAAATTCAAAGCAAGGAAATTATCCAAGAATCTTATGGATATAAAAATAAATTAAAGAATTAGGAGTAGTTTAAATTCAAAGAGGTTAGGATAAGAATTCTTCTAGTATTCTTTTTAGGACAAGATCACATGTGTCAAGACATTACCATTGTGTCTTTCCTAAGACAACATTCCTAACTTTAAGAAATTTAAGAAAGAAGAAATTCAAATATTGGTCAAGATAAAAATGAATAAAACTTAAGTAATAGGATTTGAACTCAAGACCTTAGAGATTAAACCACAAAGCTCTAACAACTTAACCACATTAATTCTTGTTCTTATTTTCTCAACCAAATCTTCTTCTTATCTAGGCCTTAAGCCATCTATTTCAACCTCAAGTAAAATTACCTTTTCACCTTTTCTGCTCAACAAGCACAAATAAAATCATACAACCTATAAACCACAATTCTAAAGTACACAAAATCATTCAAGAGATATATTTTATGCATGATGATATAATATGCATCCCATCCCTCTTACTCTAGGATAGGTTTAGCTGGGGTTTTACATCTTCCCCTCCTTAGAAGAATTTTGTCCCGAAATTCAAGTGTACCTTTATCTCAAGTCGAGGTATTTCCGCTTCACCCATTCTTTCATTTCCCACGTGGTATCTTGAGTACCATGATGCTCCCACTGTACCTTAACCTTAGGAATCTGCTTATTCCAGAGAGTCTTAATACTTCTGTCAAAAATTTTCATGGGTTTCTCCACATAGCTCAAGTCGGGTTGCAAAACTAACGGTTTATCATTCAAAATGTATCTAGGGTCGTCAATATACTTCTTCAATTGAGACACGTGGAATAAATTATGTATTCCTGTTAACTATCTAGCAAATCCAGTCGATATGCCACCGGTCCAATTCTTTCTATTAATGGAAACGGTCCCAAATATCTCAGATTCAGCTTTCCACCTTTCGGATGCTTCAAAATTACACTACTCAGAGTCAACCTTAAAAATACATTGTCACCTACCTTAAATTCCAACTCCCTTTGCCTATTACCACATAACTTTTCTATCGCCTTTGAGCCACTTTCAACCTTTCTCTGATCAACTTCACCTTAACTGACATTTTTTGAATGCAGACATTTCCAGACTTGCTTATGTGGTCGCCTTCCAACCAACTCCAGTACAGAGGTAGCTGATACTTTCGTCTATACAATGCTTCATATAGGGCCATCGAAGATTGGTATCTATTATTTTAAGCCAATTCTACATATAGTTTACATTTAATCTACTTATCCCAGAAATCTGATACGCAAGCTCTTAACATATTTTCTAATATCTGAATAACCCTTTATGACTAGCCATCGGTTTATGGGTGTGCCGTCATATTGAACTTCAGATTAGAACCCATTGATTCTTGAAACTTGCCCTAAAATTGAGATGTAAACCTCAGGTCTCGATCGGACATGATACTTGAAGGTACTCCATGCAATCTGACTATCTCCCGCACATATATTTGAGCTGACTTCTCCATGGAATCCCTTACGTTCACCAGTATAAAATGCGTTGACTTGGTCAATCTGTCTACCACAACCTATATGGCATCCTTTTAGGTCCTTGCCATAGGAAGTCCGGAAACGAAATCCATGGTCACCTCTTTCCATTTCCACTCTAATACAGGTAATAGTTGCAACAATCCTGCCAACATTTTATGCTCCGCTTTAACTTTTTGTCTGGTCAGGAATGTGGAGACACACTTTACCACGTTCTTCTTCATTTCAGGCCACTAATAAGCCTTCTTTAGATCTTGATACATTTTTACCTCTCCCAGATGAATAGCGTACTTGCTGTTATGTGACTTTTCCAAAATCTTATCCTTCAGCTATTACTAGTCACGTACACACAAATGATCTCAGAAATACATCACTCCCATCTCGTCCTACCGGAAATCGCTGCCTTGCTATTTAAGTTCTTTGTTCTTGAAAAGTTGAAACTGCATATTACTTTGCTGAGCTTTGATTATTCTTGCCTTAGATCCGGTATCAATCTTAGATTACTGACAATAATCTACTTTTCTTGAACTTCCATCCTTTTATCCAACACCTCTTGGACTATTTAAATCTCTTGCACTCTAAGTCTGGCTATTTTAAATTTATGACACAGGGCATCAGCAACAACGTTGGCCTTTCCGGGATGGTAATTGATAGGACAACGATATTCCACCAAAAATTCCATCCATCTCCGCTACCTCAAATTCAAGTTCTTTTGGGTAAAAATATATTTTAGGTTCTTGTGGTTGGTGAACACCTCATACTCAGCTCTATACAAGTAATGTCTCCATTTCTTCAAAGCAAATACAATGGCAGCCAGCTCCAAATCATGTGTCGGATAATTGACTTAATGAGGCTTCAACTTCCGAGAGGCATAGGCTGACCTTCCTATCCTGCATCAATACCACTCCCAAACCTTCATTCGAAGCATCCGTATACAAAGTTTAGGGTTTATCTCCCTTTGGCAAACTCAGCACTGAAGCCGTCATTAACCTCCGCTTCAGCTCTTGGAAACTCTTCTCGCATTTCTCATTCTGGACAAAGGGTACATCCTTTCCCAACAACCAGATTGTAGGTGATGCTAGTGTTGAGAACCCTTTAATAAACCACTTGTAATAGCCGGTCAATCCCAAGAAGCTTCTAATCTCAGTGATATTCTCCAGCTACTTCTAGTCTAAAATTACTTCAACTTTTGTTGGATCCACATTGATTCCATCCTTGGTTACCACATGGCCAATGAATGACACATTGTCGAGCTAATATTTGCACTTGCTAAATTTAGCATAAAGCTTGTGCTCTCTTAGCTTTTCCAATACTAGCTTTAGGTGCTCTGCATGATCCTCTGGACTCTTGGAGTATATAAGTATATTGTTGATGAATACCACCACAAATTTATCCAGATAGGGTTGAAAAACACGATGTATCAAATCCATAAACACCACCGGAGCATTAGTCACTCCAAAAGGCATCACTACGAATTTGTAGTGACCATATCTCATGTTCAAGGCCATCTTAGGAATATCCTCCTCCTTTATCCACATTTGATAATATCCCTGCCTCAAATCCAATTTAGAATAACACTTGGAGACTTGCTACTAGTTGAATAGCTCATCAATTAATAGTAGAAGATATTTATTCTTAATGGTTAAATTATTCAGCCCCCGATAGTTGATGCACAACCTTAAGGTCTCATCCTTCTTCTTCACTAATAGCACTAGAGCTCTCCAAGGTAACGTGCTAGGTCATATGTAACACTGCTTCACCAATTCCTGTTGCTGCTCCTTTATTTCTTTCAACTTCGCCAGTGCTATTTGATATGGGGTTCGGGATACATGTTCTGGTCCTATAATTAGATATATGCTGAACTCAACTTCTCGATTAGGAGGAAGAGAAGTGAGTTCTGCAGGAAACACATCGGGAAAATCTTTTACCACCATAGTATTTTTCGTGGTGCACTGATCCTTTAGCTTGTTTATCATATAAGCCAAATATCCTTGGTATCCTTGCTTTAATAACTTCTGCGCTCTTGCTCTAGCTATCAAAAACTTCAACTCTTTTACTCGCTTGCCGTTATATTCCAGGACATCACATCTAGTCTAATGAACTGGACAGACTTATTCTTACAGTCTACTTTAGCTCCATGCTTAGCTTGCCAATCCATACCCATAATTAGGTCGTAGTCATCAATAGCTAAGACAACTAAATCTCCCTCCAAGCTCTCTTTCCCCACTTTAATCTTAGACTTCTGCACATACCGAACTGTGTGCACCATTTTTTCCAATGGCGTACTCACCAAAATGGTAAAAGGTAGTTCTACTCCTTCCTAACACAAATTATATGCACAATTCTTGTTTAAATAGGAATGGGTAGATCCTGGGTCTATTAATGCATTAACTAAACAACAGTGGATAGTCAACATACCTTTCACTACCGCTGCATCTGCTCCAACTTCATCTTGATTAAGAGTGAAAAACCTTCACTTTCACTTGCGGCTTTTGTGTTCCACTTCCGGAGGCTCCTGCAGTATTGGCTTGATTGGCTCCCGCAGTCTGGGCTGGGTTTCCTTTCCCGATTCAAAGGAGTCTTGGACAGGCATTTCATAGATGCGTCAGATCTCCGCAATTGTAGCATTTCTGCTCAACTCCCTTAGACCAACAGTTATTCTCTACATGACCTTTCTTCCCACAATGTCGGCACGATGGGAGGTTCTGTGCAGAACATGTTGGTGTCATTCGTGCTTTCTTTTCTCGGTTCTGCCATTGCTAGATGGCAGGTCATTTACTAGTTTGCCATTCTGAAAGGGTCTCAATTGTTAACTTGGTGGCAAGAACGGTATAGGTACCATCCTACTTCGATCCTCGATCTCTGTCCAGGTCATCGCGTCTACTTCCCTCAAATAAGTCATCAATGAAGAAGGTTCCAAAGCCCTTCTCAACTCCTGCCTCAATCCCTTAAGAAATTTTCTAGTTCAGTTCTGCTTGTTATCCACCAGGCTCTTGCAATACTTTGACAACTGGATAAAATAAATAGCATACTGAGCCACGGTCATACTCCCTTACTTCAGATTTTGGAACTCGTTGTCCTTTTTTTTACTATCCACTGAGGGATATATTCTACTCTGATGGCCTCTGCAAAGTTAGCCCATGTCTAGTCTTGATCTATTATTTACAGTCCTCTTGGACTCGCTACCACCAAGCTCGAGCTAGGCCTCTCAGCCTAAATGCAACAAATTTTACCAATCGTTTCTCAGTGTATTGGAGTGTGGAAAAGATGCCCTCCATCTGCTCCACCCACTACTCTGCTTTCTAGTCTTGTTTGGCTTCTCTGAAGAAGGTGGGAGGTTGGAACTTAAAAAACCTCTCCAAAGCATTATCCTCCTCATTTAGGTTCCTTCGTTTGGATAAGGTTTACAGAATCTCCATCATCTTGTGGAATGCTTGCCCCATGGTCACACTAGTAAGCTCTTCGGACCCCATTTCCTACTCAGGTTCATTCTCATTCCCCTGATTTGGTGATAATAGTTATGTTGCGTCAAATTCTAGAGTTACGAGTTCTGCTTTAGGAACTCTTCTACTGGATGTTGCTACATGACGCTTTGGTGCCATGCTAGACCATGTCCCCAAATAATAAGTTTATGCACCAAAGTTTAAAATATTTAAATCAAGCATGCATTCACGTTCAAATTTAAGTAAAAGCAAATCAGATGCAAGCTTTGCATAAATAATTGAATTCCCCCCCAAGATTAGAGTACACCAAGGTACTCTTTTTTGCATAAATTTTGGAATAAAACATTAAACATAAATGAACCCATAGCACAGGAGTTTATTGGAGGCAGTAAATAACAACTTCCTAAGAATGGAAAAACTTAGCCCTTAATCCTCATCAGAATCCTCGAAGTCAGCATCATACAACCATCCTCCAGTATTCGTAGAAAGCTCTATCCCTGCACCATTCACAAACCCATAGTCCATTGGTTCTTTCTTGGGTCTCCTAGAACTGTCCCCAGTTTCAACATGATTGGGTGGGGGTACAAAAAAAGGTCTAGGTGGAGATTTATAGTCTATCTCCCCCGGATTGTCACTATCCGTAGTTAAATCAATCATGGGACTAGGTAGGTATGGGACATACTCCATGTCAATATCCTCATCCTCACTATCAGCAATTAAGTCTATTACATGTATTGGGGGTGGCTAAATAATCTAAACCTCATCATCACTGCTTTCCTCCAAAGGCATAACTTGTTGGGGTGCGGGTTGTGGTGTAGGTTGTGGCACAGCTAAGTATTTTGGGTAGATAGGGATTGGTGGATGCCACTGTTGCCCCTTCCTCGCAATTCTAATCATTCTAACCATCCTACAATACAAACAACCCAAATTAGTCAAAAGAGTTTAATCTTAATGAAATAAAGCAAATACTATCAATAATTACCTAAACATTGGCTCTGATACCACTTGTAACACCCCACTACATACGTACCCTATTAGGGCTGGGGATGTCGTTTCGTCCACAAGGTAAGAGGTCTTTATAACTAGGACACACAAAAGAAATAAAAGAAATAATTCAAAATTAAACTTATTACAATCCAAGAAATACATGAACAAACTCAAAAAATAAATAAATGTCTGCTAAAGTCTCTCAAATGAAATACATAGGAAAAGCAATAAGTCTTCAAAACATAGGTAATCTCTAATCAATAACATTCACAGTAGGACCGACTTGAAAATATGGTATAAAAGATGATGAGATATAAATCTCAGTAAGCCCGTGTATGCTATAAGTGTTTTATGTTAAGCAGTTCATGTATACAAATTAATAAATTTTCATAAAAGAATGTGCTGGCAAGTGTTAAATAAATTTCACAAATGAAGAGTAGTGTTTTCCTTTCAAATCATACATGTTTACAATAAATATAACCACCCAAAAGAGGTAGCCATGGCACCACACTTTGTGCACCATGACAAAAGAACATTTAGGATGCCAAACTTTGTCATACTGACACAAGGTAGGTGTATGACCTATCAGGTGAGATACTTCTCCATCACTACACCCAAACCTACTTGTTGCCCATTCCGGAAGTACACAGTCCACTTGACTGAACTTGCTAGCTCGAATAGGTACGACCTACAAGATTGACATCTGATCTAGGAATGACTCACCCCTTAGAAGTGGTCACCTACTGAAAGACTTACCTAATCCTTCAAAGACTAGTCCTAGTTGTCCACCCTTATTGAGTACCTAACGTTGTGTTCGTCCTACTTGGGAAAAGAAAGATCATACAATGATTCTCTTTGAAATAGCAATTATGGTTCCTAAAATTCTTGTCAAAGTTGGTTTTTTGGAAAAGTTTAGCATTTTGTGTAAAATTGATTGTTCATCGTAAAATGGTTTGTTTCACTAAAAAGGAAAAGGAAAATTGTCCATAATTGCATTCATAGTACAATTTCTTGTATACATCATGTTTGACTTACCAATGTAACTTTGATCTTCGAACAATTTTATGTAGGAACTTACCTGATCTTTTGCTCTTCTTTGTGTACAAAAGCCTTCCAAGGTAATTCAGATCAACCTAACCCTAGCCGGGGGTAAATACAAGGTATACGTCCAACATCCAGACAATACTTCTCTTAAATAAATAACTCTTAGGTCAACCAGCCACAACAACATCTAACTATGACAACAATGGCTTAAGCTTTAATAATAGTTGATAAAGTATTTTATAAAATAAAATAAATTTAATATGTTAAAATAAATAGGTGTTATCAATAAATAATAAATAATAAGTTGTAATATTATGTATTTATTAACAATTAATAAATAATGAGTAATGTTAATAATAAATAGAATTAGTAATAAATAATGAGTAATAATAAATTCTAAAAAATATTGGTAATAAATAATAAATAATATTATTATAAATAATAAGTAATATTAATAGTAAATTATACCTAATTTTAATTAATAAATTACAAATAGAATTGATAATAAATAAATTATTCTAGTATAAATTATATTTATGAGTGTAACTAAATAATAATACGAATATAAAAGACATTTGATATTAATTAATTCCAACATATTATTATTTATATTTAATGAAAATATTTTATTTATTTATCTAATCAAATAATAATAATTTAAATAATCTTCAATTCCTAAACCACCTACTATTTTTCAAATTTCATAAATTAAATTCAATAATAATATTAATTATGTTAATAATAATAATGATAGCAAGAATAATTCTAAAAATAATGAAGGTAGTTCTTACAATAATTTTATTGCTAGAGAAAATCCATATACATATTCATACATACAGGGATCCAACAATTAACATGTCGATCTATCCAAAAATAGACTTGAATTAACATATATTACAACAAGTATAGTATTAAACTAGTATATTTTTTTTTTTTGCATGGTATTTGCTAAATTAACAGCGTAAGAGCATAAGCATGGCATGGGTAGCAATAATCTCTATCAAACTAACTCCTGCTAACGACATATGAACTCATAACACAAATCTACTCACAAGTTTATCATATTCACTAACCACAATTTCATATACTTTATGCAATAGCCTTACACCCACTCAACCTCCAAATCACATAATCACTATCTTCATATGATATACATGTTTGTATCATGTCTCCAACAATTCAACAATCCAACCACATGCATCTACCTATCTTAAGTTCAAAAAATATATAAGAAGAGTTATATATAAAAAACTTATTTGATGACGCTTAAAGTTCAAGATGTTGCTTGTTAAGGGAGAACCTCGAGTGCTTGATGGATTTAATGTTCCGAAATTGTCCAAGGTTGTTCATCCATTATTTCAGCCAAAAGTAAGAGAGACGGTGAGAGTAAGAAGATAATAATATATAGAAGTTGAAGAAAAGAAGAAGAACAAGGAGATTTTCCTTATTATACCTTTTTAGCGGTCTTCGAACCTTGAACAAAAAGGGTGGTTTAATCCGCTTGAAGTTTCAACTTTGTGTGTTTTGCTGTTATAAAATACACTAAAGAAGTATATAGGTTGAATACTAACGGTTTAGAGAGTTTAGGAGTGATTGGAGATGTTTAGAACTAAATTAGGCGTACACTAAAGAAGAATATAGGTTGAATACTAACGATTTAGAGAGTTTAGGAGTGATTGGAGATGTTTAGAAGTAATTTAGACTTGAAGATATGTAGTGTACGTTTTTTTTTATTCTTGGTGTTTTTTAGGCAAATTGAGAGAGTGAGTGATTTTGTTTGTGTTATGTGATTAATGGCCGAATGGCCTAGCTTAGGGGAGGTTTTTGGTTATCCAAAAAAGAGAGAGAGAATTTTAGAATTTTCAAAATTCAAATTGATAGAAAAGTGGAGATGTTTGCGGTATAGGATTGGATAATGGTGTTTGCTCTTCTAAAGTTTCTTGTCCTTCAATGGTGTACGGCTGAACTAGCTTTAGTTTGATCATGAAATGGGGAGTTGTTTCAGTTTTATACTGGCCGAAAATGGCTATGATATAGCAGAGAGTTTTCTAGTTTTATCATCTTGCTAGATGAGTGTTTACTGGTAGAGAAATCTGGAATTTAATTTGAAGTTTGAATAAATTTAAATAGAGTGAAGATATGATTGTTTTGAGGTATGTTAATGGAGTCCAAATGATCAAGGTAGATGGAGAAGCCAAGAGGTTCTATCCATGGCTGTATAAAAGCCGAAACATAATGAAGTTTGATGAAGAAATTCAGCCCTAGCATTGAATAGGGAAAGCTGGAAATAATTCTGGGATTGAAGCTAAAGAACTCATAGGATTTGAAATGGTTTTGTGCAGAATTTTTGGTCTTCTTTGGAACGGTTTTGTAGTTGGAATTTATGGGTGTTTGAAGGTCCATTAATTGTGGTTTTCCTGCCATCATCTTGAAGAAGAAAGGAGAAAGTTTCAGGTATTCTTGAGCACTAACGAATGGCTCCATGATCATGTTCAAATGTTGCTTGTTTGTTGAAAAAAAATTCTGGATTGGTGTAGTTTGTAAAGCTGCGAAAATCCAAAGCATTTCAGCCTTCATCCTCCCATAAATGGTTGGTTCCTTGCAAGAATTAGGTAGAGAAAGCTTGCTGCAAATGATGAGAACCAGCCATGAAGAAAATCTGGAAAATTTTCTATACTTTTAACCAAAACAGGTTAGGACAAGGCTTGCACAAATAATAGAGACAAGTATTCTTCTAGAATTCTTTTCAGGATAGGGCCACATGGTTAAGACATTACCATTGTCTTTCCTAAGACAACTTTCCTAACTTTAAGGAATGTAAGAAAGAATAAAATTCAAACATTAGTTATGATAATTATGAATTTCAAACATTAGTTAAGATAAATATGAATAAAACTTAGGTGATGGGATTTGAATTCAAAATTTTAGAGATTAATCCAAAAATCTCCAACAACTTAAAATTACCTTATTTTCTCAATCAAATCTTCTTCTTATCTAAGCCTCAAGCCATCTTCCTATTTCGACCTCAAGTAAAATTACCTTTTTACTCTTTCTACTCAACAAGCACAAATAAATCATACAACCCATAAAACATAATTCTAAGGCACACAAAATAATTCAAGAGATATATTTTATGCATGATGATATGATATGAATCATATCCCTCTTACTCTAGGGTAGGTTTAGGTGGGGTTTTACATCACATCACACCAGAGATTATAACAATGTCTCAACATTTTCACAGCCCAATCAATTTCAAAGCATTTCCATTTTGAAGATATTTTCTTTCCCGAAATGACTTTGAATACCAACACATAATTTAGGTCCGTTCCGATATTTCATAAAATCATATTCTCATGCTATGGCTTTCGCAACCGTTATACATGAAGTGTAATAATAAGTTGATTATTGAAATTCATGCAGGGTTTCCAAAACATTTCATCATATGGGCACGGCTTATCAAAATAAATCATGCTTAAATAGGGCATAATCATTTATTCTTCCAAATGATTCATAATATTTTCAATAAAATAAACTAGCATGCTTTAAAATATTTTTCTCACAAAAGAGCTACATTGAAAATGTTGCATGGATATGGGGACTTACCTCGAATAGCTTATCACTTAGCAGGATAAATATTCGCTAAGTTAACACCAATATTTAACAATGAATGGCATACAATAATGATCATTCATAATGCATTTAGTATTCTATGCTTGTCAACGACAATGTATATATATATATGTGTGTGTGTGTGTGTGTGTGTGGCCAAATATATATAGTCATCTGAGGATATCACTTTATTTCATATTTCATTCCATACTGGAAATGAAATATAATTCTTGCATGCTTGTAATCTATTTCCTTATTTCCCCTTCTTCACAAGAATATAAGGTCTTCATATACCCAATTAAACTCTCATTCATCCATAAACATAAATAAAATTGCTTCTTGAATTTATTTGTTCTTTAATGAAAATTCTGCAATTTCCAGCTTTGGCACATTATCTTGTTTTCCTCATAACTTTCAATCCACATGCCCAAATGATGTCAAATTTGTTCCAAAATATCGTCAAGACATTACTTGATGATTTCATGAACCTCTAATATCCTTTCTCATTTCATTCTATTTTTCTTACAATATCTCAGCTTTCCAATCCTATAACAATTTTGGCAGCTTGTGGTATCTTCAACATAACGTTTTATTCACAACTCCAAATCATGTAAAATTGGTCCTAAAATAATCCTACAACATTTGGCTATAGGTTTCAGGTCATGGGGTTCCAAATGAACAAGCAAATTTGTATAGTTTATTTGTTCTTCAAGGCTGCTTGAGATTTCACTGAACTTAATAGTGGGAATCAAAATTTTCAATTCTTTCTCAATTCTTCCGAATTTATAGTCAAAACTCTGATCGCGGTCAAAATGGCGATAATGCCCATGTTATCTCTGATAGCTTACTTTATACCAGAATACTCGTCTCATCGTACTGATCACTTTTTGTTCTAAGCGTACCCCCAAACTCTCATTTTATTAAAAGTAGTCTCAATATGAATATTTAGAGTACAGGTAGAAAAAATTCAAAATTCCATCTAGATCCCTATAAATTCCAAAATTCTAATAATTCCCCTGGATATTTTTATTACACCAAGTTGTTCATTTCATTATATTGATTATTTCTAATTCTGGCTACTGATATAAATTCCTATTGTATCAAAAGTAGTAGCTATCTGAAATTTAAAAATGTACGGTATTACATGTTGTGCCGCGAGAGGATCAAGGCATTCTTGCCTTGATCCGTGGGAGGCTTATACAAAGCCTCCAATGGCTATTCGTATGGGTCAACGGGTCACAGGCACATTCACAGTTTGGGTCGCGAGCCTACGGTTCGTAGTCATCTGAAGTTTTTTCTATTTTATTTCCTTGTAATCTCTTTTACTCCTGGGTCCCATATCATATGATGTTTTTTTTTTATTTTTACAATAGTTTATTTATTGTAATAAATAATTTTGTATAAAAATGGTTAGTAATGGTGAACCACCTTAGGATTAAACATGATCATTTTAATTTTATTAATTTTTTGATATTTAATCCATTATTTAGTCACATAAGAGTTAAAGAATAGAAAATAGCATATAAAAGATTTACTTTTTGGAGCATGTCTATTTATTTAATTTTGAGATCAAATGTACAAAGTTTTTTTGAGAAATTAAATTTTTCTCTAGATAAAACAATTTAGAAAAAGGTTTTTAAAATGCAAGTTAGATTTTAAATAAAATTTATGATTTATTCTTCCAAAGGCTATTATCCTTGACATGGAGAATAATTTGAATTTGGGTATTTTAAATTTAGTTCCTATAAATGGTTTTTAACTTAAGCAGTGAAAAATAAAAATTCATGGTTTATTCTCCTAAAGGCTTTTATCCTTGATGTAACACCCCATTACCTAGGCCCAACAGGGATAGGGATGTCGCCCCGTCCATAGGACAAGGAGTCTTTATAACTAGATCACATAAAATAAAATAAAATAAATACTTTATAATTAAACTTATTACAACCCAAAAATACATGAACAAATCCACAATAAATTATCTGCTACAATCTCTCAAAACATCACATAAGGAAAATAGCAAAGAGTCTTCAAAATCATAAGTAACAGTCTAGCTAATGACCTTCATAGCAGGATCGACCTGAAACATGGCATAAAAGGTGGTGAGATAAAAATCTCAGTAAACCCGTTTGTGTTTTCAGTGTTTCGTGTAAAACAGTTCATGTATGCAAGTTGTAAAAGTTTTATAAGAAAAAGTGTTGGCAAGCATTAAATAAATGTTAAAACAAAGAGTGGTGTTTTGCTTTCCAAACCATACATATGCACAATAAATACAACCACCCAAAGAGGTAGCCATGGGTTACCATACGTTGGGCCCCACAACCACATGGTCAGTATGCCACACATTGACTATACTGCCGGTCAGACTGCCACATGTTGAGCATGTTGACAAAAGGTAGGTGTACGGCCTACCGGGTGAGATAGTCCTCCATCTCTACACCCAAACTTACCGGTTGTCCTTTCTGAAAACACACAGTCCACATAACTAAAACTTGCTAGCTCGGACTGGCATGACCTACCGGACTGGCATCCTATCCGGGAAGGACTCACCCCTCTGAGATGGCCACTTACTGAGAGACTTACCCTAACCCTTCAAAGACTAGTCCTAGTAGTCTACCATTATTGAGTACTCAATGTTGATTGTCCCACTTGGGAGAAAATTGATCATGCATTGATTTACTTAGAAATAGCAATTAAGGGTTTCTAAAATTCTTGTCAAAGTTGGGCTTTAGAAAGAGTTTAGTATTTTGTGTGAAACTGCTTATTTAATTTTCAATTGATTTACTTGACTGAAAAAAAAAAGAAAAGCAATCCTTGATTGCCTTTACAAAATGAATGTCCATACACATCGTATTTAGCTTGCCACAGTAATTTTTTGTCTTCAAATAACTTCGTGCGGGAGCTTACCTGATCATTTGCTTGCTTGAACTCAAAAATCCTCCATAGCTGACCTAACCCCTCTTGGGGTAAACACAAGGCATAAGGTTATACTCGAGCTATACTTATCTTACATGAATAATTCCTAGTTTAACTAATTACAACCATGACCTTAATGTCCTAAGTTTTAAGGCTAGATGATAAAAGAAAATAAATCTAGCTTGACAAGTTAGAATAATTAGGGGTTGTAAAATAATTATTAATAAGTTATAGGATCAAATAATAAATCTTGAGTATTATTATTAACAAATAAACTAGCGTTTGAATATTGAATCATACAAAGTCCTAAATAATATTAATAAATGATAATTTTTAAATAGTATTATTATAAATAAATAATCAATTACAATAAATTTTTAATTAATAATTAATAGATAATAAATAATTAGTAATAAATAAAATTAATAATAAATGAATTATATTAAAATTTTTATTAATAAATAACAAATAAATTTTAATATAAATAATATTTAAGAATATACGTAAAAGTTTAAACTATGGTCTACAAGGTCATTAATATTTTATTTATTTATTATTATTTATATAAAAGATCTTATTTATTATTATACACACACATATATATTATTTTTAATAAAAGATATTATTTATTTGACTAATAAAATATCAATATTTTATTTAATATTCCAATTCCAAAACTTCATAGGAATTTCGAAATTTTTAGACAAAAAAATAGTAATAATTTTAATTAAGGCAATAAAATTTGTTATTAAAAATAACCTAGGATTAACAAGAAAATAATCATGATTTCCCTATTGCTAAGCAATAATTATGAACACATTCTCCAACATCAAACAATAACTAATCCATTCATGAACATAGACTTAAATCGACACATACTATCACATGGCCAACTCCCTACTAGGCATAATCATCAATCATGGCTTCAATGGAAATAAGAACATAAAAATCATATTCACCATAGGTGTCATATCATCTAACATGCTTTAAATATCCATAACTCTCTTAAGACATGATGAACATACATTGATTCTCAAGAAAATCCTTATAGCTTAATCATGAACAATCATTCTCATGTCCTAATCCCAACCCCTTCATTCACATGCATACACTAAATCCCCCAATCATATTCTATTCTTCCTATCAACATCTAAGAGACATGAATTCAGAATTAAAAAGAAGGATTAGGTAGAAATACTTGGTTGATGATTACTTCGATGAAGACTTTGAGAAGGTCCACGCGATTGAGAATCTTGAATTGTCCAAGAGAGGAGAAAAACAGCCATGGTTGTTAATCAACCATTTCGGCCGAGAGAGAGAGAGAGAGAGAGAGAGAGAGAGAGAGAGAGAGAGAGAGAGAGAGCATTAGTATGGTACATTGGAGGTTAAATGGAAGAAGATGAACAAAGGAGTTGTTCTTGATTACCTTGATGATGTTCTTGGGACCTTCAAGAAAAAAAACTGGTTTTGATCCGAATGCAATTTCTTGTTTTCGAGATTTTATGTTATAAATACCAGAAATGAACACTAGAGGGTATGTAGGGGTAATCTAGAGTATTTGAGAGGGATTGGAGGGTTTTAGGGTGGGTTTTGGCTTGAAGAAATATAGTGTGTGTTCTCGGTGTTCTTGGTGAAAATTGGGAGAGTTTGAGAAAAGTGCTGCACGAAATCTGGTAGAGTGTTGGCCGAATGGTTTAGGGTGTTTAGATGTTTTGGGTTTTAGCTAGAGAAAAAGAGAATAATCTGATTTGTTTGAAATTCTAAAGGAGGGAATTGAGCAGTGGTTTGAGGTATAGGATATGTTAATGGTGTTTGAATGATGGAGGTTTCTTGGTGCTTCAATGGAGTCGGCTAGAGTGGTTTGTTTTGCTGAAATGAATGAAGATTGATAAGGCTTTAAGGCTAGCCAAAATTCAGAGCTTAATGGCAAAGGAATTTCTGGTTGTGTAGCTTAATACAAGGGTGTTTTCAAGGAGCAAAATTCTGGAAATTTTTGAAGTTCAAATGTAGTTTGAATTGAGTGATCTTAGAAGATATTTGAGGTGTGATTATAGAGTCCAAGTGTTCAAGATAAGTGGAGAGGTTAATGGTATTTAGTTCATGGCTGAACAAGGTTCATTTTACAGAGGTTTGAAGGTGATTTTTCGGCCAAGGCTTTGAGAAATAAAACTGGAATTTTCCTAGTTTCATGCTGCTCAATGCTTCGAATGGCTTGCTGAATTTCTGTGCAGTATTTCTGCAATACATCAGCTCGGTATGCGGGGAATTTTAAGAGGTGTTTGAGGGTCTTTTAAGGCTAGTTTCTAGCCTTCTTTCTGGAAGAAAAGCAGAGGAGTTTTGCTGAGTTGATGACAGAAGAAAACAGCTCCATTTCCAGGTTGTTGTGCAGCGAAACTTCCCAGAATTTTTTTATAGTTTGTGCAGTTTTTGTACAGTCCAAATTTGCATAGAAATTTCAGTCTTCAAGCTGTATGAATTGGTCATTTTTCTAGTAGTAGATGAGCAAGGAACTTGGCTGAGTTTTTCAGGAGCTAGGCTGCTAAAAAATATGGAAAATTTCCAGGTTTCCTTCATCAAGAACATGAACACTAAGAAGATGAGTTAGAAGGTTCATCCATGGTGATTGATTTTCCTTGGGAACCCTTCCTAACTCCTCTCCTATTTCCGGTCAATCCTCCATCTTCCAGCTCCATTTCCATGAAATTCAAAGACAAGAAATCCTCATAGAATTTTTCTGAAATTAAAAGATGAATTTTGAACAAATTTAATTTGTGAAGATGTTACAACAAGATAGAGGTAATAAAAGGACAAGAATTCCTCTAGAATTTTTTTTAGGACATGATGATAGGATTAAAACATTCGCTTCATATCTCCCCTAGAACAACATTCCTATCTTTAAGGAATGTAAGAAAACAAAAATTGAAACATAACTAAGATAATCACGATTAAAACTTAAGTGATAGGATTTGAACTCATGACCTTAGAAATTAATTCAGAAAGCTCTAACCACTTAACCACACTAACTCTTGTTCTTATTTTTGCACCCAAATATTCTTCTTATTTAATCCTCAAGCCATCTTCCTATTTTAACCTCAAGCAAAATTACCATTTTACCTTCCTACTCAATAAGCATAACTAAACCTTTTAACCTTTAAATCATAATTCTAAAGCACATAAAATCATTCAAAAATATATATATATATTCATGAAAAATAATATGATATGCATCTCGACCCCCTTACTCTAAGGTTGGCTTTAGGTGGGGTTTCACACTTAACATAGAGAATAATGTTGAATTTTTAGATTTTTACTAAAGTAAATGAAAACTAAAATATTTTTTAAAAGAACGTTTTTCCCAAAAACCTATTTTCTCAAAAGATTAAGTAGGAGAGGGGTTCTAATAGTCCCACGGCTTCCATCACGAATTCCTGTCAAAGATTGCAGATTTCCTTGCGTCATTCTGAGCATGACCCCCTATAGGATGGATTTTCACGAGAATCTAAAACTAAAGGAGGAATTATAATTAAAGCCTAGGATAAGTGTTAGTGTTGGCTAGCCTATCATTGGAGGCATTAATGTTGGATTGTCCATAGGTGGTGAGATTAATGACCATCCTATCGATGGAACTATTTGTAAATCATTACCTATTAAGAAAGTTTAATTTATGATGGTTATACACTTTACTTAGAAAATTGTTAACCTTCCTATGAAGCTTTGTTAATATTTCTAAGCACCAAAATTTTCATATTTTTGATAATGATTTTAATAGGTTAACCATATAATGGAAATAATATAATGTCTTAAATGTACATTTTATATGTGTTTTTCAAAACAACCATTTTTTGGAATGAAGTTTTTCTTTTTTTCCAATCAGCATAAATGTCTAGTTTCAGTTATTTGGCCATTATTCTCAAGGAGAATAAGTTAACTGGACCTAACTATGTGGACTAGAAAAGGAATATGAAGTTATGAACATAGTACTCACTGTCAAGGAGTACAAGTATGTTCTGACTGACTCCTGTCCTAAAATTAGGGAAGATTCCACGGAGAAGGATCGTGCGGTTTAGAGGGCATGGAAGAAAGATGATGAAATGGCAAGATGCTATATATTGGCTTCCATGTCTATTGTTCTCCAATTTAAGCACGAGAACATGCCTACTACATATGATATTGATATATCGTTGTGCACTATGTTTGTTGACAAGAGTTGGCCCGCAAAATAGGAAGTTGTTACAGAAAATTATGAACACTAGGATGGCTGAGGGGGCATTGGTTTGTGAGCACATGCTCAAGATGATAGCTCATTTCGAGAAGGCTGAGGTCATAGGGGCAACAATTGATGCTGAGAGCCAAATTGACATGGTTCTTGAGACTTTTCCAGATTCATTTTCTCTGTTCAAGCTAAACTACAGGATGAAAAATTTGAATCTGCCTTTGATTAAGTTAATGAAAGAACTCTAGGCTCCTGAGAAAATTATGAAGCCTGTGTCAAGGGCTTTTGTTGCTCACTCTGGACTATTTTCTAGAATTAGGGCCCAACCTAAGGGATCCAAGCCCAACCCATCCAAGCCTAATACTAAGCCCAAGGGCAAGTGTTTCATGTGTGACAAGAAGGGGCATTTCAAAAAGAATTGTTCGGATTTCTTGGCCAAGTCCTCCTCAGGTATTGCTTTATACTTAGAGTCTATCTTGATAGTTGGATCATCATCCACTTGGATTGTCGATTTTGGAGCCAATGGCCATATCTATAACCCATTGCAGGGATTCAGTAAGATAAGACGACTTAATAGAGGAGAGCATGGACTTAGAGTGGGCAACAGTACATAAGTATGGGCTGAAGTAGTGGGAGACTTGGAACTTTTATTTGATTATAATAGGATCTGAGTTTTAAAAGATATTTAATATGTTTCTAGTTTTAAACATAATTTGATTTATGTTTCAAGATTGATTAATCAAGGTTATTTTTGTTTCTTTTCGTTTTGGTATTTCAATCAGTTGAAATGAAAAAATTCTTTGCACTGGGAACATGTATGGCAATCTTTTTTTACATTAATCCTATAATTCATCAAATAAATATACTCAGATGGAAGCTAATAATAAGAAGAGACATGACTCATCAAATAACTTATATTCGTGGCACTTAAAATTAGGACATATAAATCCTAATCGGATTTAGAGGTTAATCCAAAATGGGTCATTCAACTCGTTGTAATTGGAGGAATGGCCTCTGTGTGAATCTTGTTTTATGGGTAAAATGACCAAAAGGTCCTTTACTAAAAAGGCAGAAAGGGCCTAAGAAATATTAAAGTTAGTTCATACTAATGTTTGTAGTCCTTTGTCTTCACAGGCTAGAGAAGGTTATAATTACTGTATCACGTTCACAGATGATCACTCGCATTTCGGTTATGTTTACTTGATAAGGTGCAAGTCTGATTCATTTGATATATTCAAGGAGTTTAAGGCTAAGGTGGAGCGTCAAATAGGAAAACTATAAACAAAAACTAAGATTGGATCCTGGTGAAGAATATCTCCTTTGTGAATTTAAGGACTATTTGGCACATTAGGGTATAGCATCTTAGCTAACTACACTTGAGACTCCCCAGTAGAATAAAGAAGCTAAGAGAAGAAATAGAACTATGATGGAAATGGTTTGGAGCATGATGAGCCATGCAACTCTTCCTAATTTTTTTGGGGATATGCTCAGGAAATAGTAGTATATATTTTGAACTTAGTACCTTCTAAGTCAGTGCTTAGGACACCCTATAAGATGTGGACTAGACGAAAGCCCAGTATGAATCATCTTAAGGTATGGGATTATCTAGGTTATGTACTGACTAAAAGAACTAAGCTAGACCTAAGATCAGAATTGTGCTACTTCGTAAAGTATCCAAAACGAATAAGGGATTGATACTTTTATCATCCCCAAGAGCAAAAAGTACTTATAAGTACTTATGCAAGGTACTTGAAGGATGAACAAAGTCTATCCACTAAGGTTTTGAGTAAGATGAAATTGGAAGAGAAGTTGAGTGACGTTTCTGTTGGGGATATGCCCTAGAGTCAATTTGTACTTATACAATTGTCATTATGTTTTATATAATAATATGAGGCTTTCCTTTCCATGAATAGTGAGTTTTGTTTTGTTGGTCATCAAGTACGTGACTTGATAGTAAAACCCTACAATGAATACAATGACTATTCTAAAGCTGTCCCTGATCGATTCTTATTATTGGAATAATAATAAATTAAGATTAGTATGTTTGTGACTTGATGGCTATGTTTTACTGGCCATGGATATTTGTGATATCGAGTCAAGACATAAATAAATGTTAGAGAACATTGTATTGGACATGACCCACTGTGAGAGTACTTCATGGAATATGTCATAAGTACTTTCTAGCCATAATAATATTGAAAGTCCTTCGACCTAAATTCATCATAGTTTCTTACTTGATAAATTCTATATTTTGACATTGTCTAAAGTTGTCTTTAACCGAGATAATAAATTAGACTACTCGTTGGATATAAAATAAATCAAGGAGAGGAATATGATTGATTGTGAAGGAATTTGTCCCTCTCAATTATGGGAGAGATATCCATGGGCCCCTTGATAAGTTAGACTGTTAAAAAAAATGCATGGCCGTGCTCAAATATATCAATCTAAGATATTGATATCATTTGTTTGAACAGTCTACTATGAAATCAAGAAATAATTGATTAAGCTTAATAAGGATGACATGCTCCGTGCCTTATGCTTAATCTGGATATCGTGCGACAAAGGGACTAAATATAAAATTATGGTTTGGTTCAAAGAGATCACCGATCTTCATTTAACCTGGATAGTTATAATGTTTTGCTAGAAACCGCTTATAACTTGTGGGCCATTTAAATACGATTTAGGCACGCTGCCAGTGTTAAATGAACCTATAGGGTCACACAATAAGCGAACTTGTTAGGTTATTTTTCCGGTGACCGAGTTCGATGAATCTGGATGATATCCAGATTATAAGAATCGACTCGGTAAAATAATTAGTTAAATTACCGAGATAATGGCAGTAATCTTATCATATCGGCTTTAATTTAATTTGAATTTAAATTAGAATATGATAAGATATGATTAGGGTTGGACTCTAAGAGGTTCGAGGGTTTTTTAAGAAAACCCTAGCCGTCTTTCGATAGTCCAATTTTTCGGTTGAGAACATTCGTGCCATTCTCTACCAGAGAAAGAAAAAAAAAACCTCTCAAACCCTAGGCGCTAGCACTCCCCGGGTATCGAGTGAGTTCGCGGTGTGTATCCGTAGAGGACGTTCGCATACTGCAGCGTCTGGTGATTGTTCGGGCCGAACGTACAATAGCGCAACCAGAATCGAAGGATTTCGATTACAGCAACCAGAGGTAACTCTTAAAGCTTAGATCTTCTTAATCGTTTACTTGGGTCCTCGGGAGGGATTCGTAGATGTTTTCCGCGTTTAGGAGTCCACGAATTCCAACAGTGGTATCAGAGCAACTTGCTAAACGATTAGGTTGATTTATCTGTATTAATCGTATTGTTGAATACATGTATAATATGTATATATGAATTTAACGGGTATGTATCAGCATGTTCGCATGATTATGATTTTAGAATACTTAGCATGCAGATCGCTCGAATTAGGTTTAATGTATGCATCTTAGTCGCTCGATCGGACTCGCATTAGTTGCGGATTGTCCGTAAATTGGTCTGTTGTAATATGATATGGTATCGTAAGCATGCTATCCGTCGTTCTATATTTGCGAATTGCTTTTATTAATCGGACATGATAATATGTTATCTGTATAAATATGATTAAAAGAACGCATATTGTCTGTAATATGAATTTTCACGGCGATGGTTATTAAGGGGTCCGAACGTTAATTTGATTAATTTTCGGAAATCGGAAGGCAAAATCTCATTCAATGAGAGTAGGAAAAATCGTTTTTCCTTCCGGGGGCGCTGCCCCCGGAGACCCCCGCAAGGGGCACTGCCCCTTGACTCCCGCCACTGACCGGCCGGCGGGACCTCACGTGGGCGCTGCCCCTGGACCTCAGGGCGCTGCCCTTGACCCACGTGGGCGTTGCTCCTTGGAACCCCAACTAACCGTTCGTTGTGTGTTATTCGTCAATGTTTTTTATTGTAGTTGTGGATTATTTTGAATAGTGCATAGCATGGCCCGTTTTATCCCAATGTGATTGGTCGGTTACATTATGGTTGTTTTAAGTTGTAATTTTTAAATACGGCTCGCGTGTCGTTTTTCATTGTTGTAAAATTGTACTGCTTTCCTAGAACAGGAATTATTTTAATTTTACTATCCAATGTAAAAGAAGACGGCAGCCGACATTTACAACCAAGGAGGAGTATGCTCAAGGCATTAGAGAATGCTTAAGGAGTTCATATACCTAGATTGACCACCTTGATCTTCACTTTGCTCGTGATGATCAACATAGGTTATGGGCCATGCTATGTCACTTTTATTTATGTCTTGCATGCATATTTGATATGTTTGTTTCCTGCTTACTACAATCCAATCAAAATTTTTTTTAAGAAAAAAAAAATTTAAGTGTTAAATGCCTTCCAAAATCAAACACTTGTTATTACTTAGATCATCATATGGTCATTCCTGCCAAAGTAGGATGCTTTTGATTATCTGAGTGAGATAAGATGGAAAATAGTTTTCCATATGTTTGATATGGTTTGACTTAACTGGGCTATCAAAATGGTTTTGGGCCTAGGGCATTTTATGAGATATTTTTAGCCGGGACATTTGATGTCTATCTCATTTAAAATTAGAATTTTTATTTAATTATAAGATTAAAGCCAAAGCTTACTTATGATTAAAACAAAATATTTTTCCCCACTACGAAACATCAAAATGTTGAAGTTTCAAAAAGTTTAAATGCTTTTAGTGGGAGTTTTTCGTTAGTGTCTCAAAAATTAATTACTTTGCATATTTTTGTATGTAGATAATGGCAACAAACAAGTTGGAATAATTCATTGCGATCTGTGCTTGAGAAAGACAAGCTTAGTGGGACTAACTTTCTTGATTGGGCACGAAACTTAAGAATTGTTCTTAAGCAAGAAAAAAGGCTCTATGTTCTTGAAAATCCTATTCCCC
Organism: Voacanga thouarsii; assembly: GCA_026120185.1. Lineage (NCBI taxonomy): Eukaryota > Viridiplantae > Streptophyta > Magnoliopsida > Gentianales > Apocynaceae > Voacanga > Voacanga thouarsii. The sequence continues at coordinate 61,961 of JANUWF010000972.1, forward strand.
CTACTCCAGCAAATAACGCCTCAAAAGCTGAAAAAGATGCTTATAGTAAGCACAAAGATGACTCCAACGATGTTACTTGCCTCATGCTAGCAACCATGAACTCTGAACTTCAAAAACAGTTTGAAGAAGCAGAGGCATATGACATGATTGTGCATCTCAAGGAAATGTTCCAAGAGCAAGCACGACAAGAGAGATTTGAAACTCACAAGGCGTTAAATGCATGTAGGATGGTTTCTGGCACCTCGGTAAGTGCTCATGTCCTTAAAATGAAGGGCTATCTAGATCATCTTGATAAGCTTGGTGCTCCCGTTAATCATGACATGGCCACGGATTTGATCTTGGGCTCTTTACTCGCCGAGTATGACCAGTTTGTCATGAATTTTAACATGCATAATATGGAGAAATCCATTACTGAATTGCATGGGATGCTAAAACAAGCTGAATTGAACATTAAGAAGAATACTCCTAGTGTTCTAATGGTTCAAAAAGGGAAAGGCAAAAAGAACAACCAAAAGGGCAAGGTCATGGCTAGTAAGGGTAAGGACAAGGCAAAGTCCAAGTTCAAGCCCAAACCTAAGGCCAAAACACCAAAGGAGGGAGCTTACCACCATTGTGGAGAACAAGGACATTGGTTAAGAAATTGCAAGCTCTATTTGGAAGCAAAGAAAAAGAAGGAGCGTGAGACCGCCGCTTCGGTATTTATGTTATTGAAATTAATTTATCTACTTCCGATTCATGGGTATTGGATACCGGTTGTGGATCTCACATTTGTGTAAATGTGCAGGGTCTAAAAAGGAGTAGAGCCTTGGCAAAAGGCGAGGTGGACCTACGAGTTGCGAATGGAGCAAAAGTTGCTGCAGTAGTTGTAGGAACTTTTGAATTAATTTTGCCCAGTGGGCTTGTTTTAGAACTGAACAATTGTTTTTATGTTCCTGCTATGAGTAGGAATATTATTTCAGTTTCTTGTTTGGATTTAGAAGGTTTTGAATTTGTTATTAGGAATAACATTTTCTCCATTAATAAAAACGGCATTTTTTATGGAGATGCTTCATTATCGAATGGGCTTTATATTCTAAATCTTCGTGGATCTTCAGACATGTCTATCTATAATATAAATACTAAGAGATTAAAATCCAATGATTTAAATCAGACTTACTTCTGGCATTGTCGTTTGGGCCATATAAATGAGAAACGCATAACAAAGCTTCATAATGATGGGCTTCTAAAATCGTTTGATTTAGAATCTTACAAAACATGTGATTCTTGTTTATTAGGCAAAATGACTAAAGCGCCTTTCAAAAGACAAAATGAAAGGGCAACTGATTTATTGGGCCTAATACATACTGATGTATGTGGACCAATGAATTCACTCGCTAGAGGAGAATTTCAAGATTTCATTACATTTACAGATGATTTCAGCAGATATGGCTACCCGTATCCGATGAAACACAAATCTGAATCGTTCCGAAATTCAAAGAATTTCAAAATGAAGTACAAAATCAACTTGGCAAAAGTATCAAAACACTTCGATCGGATCGAGGTGGTGAATACTTAAGCCACGAGTTTGACGAGCATCTTAAAAATTGTGGAATTATTTCCCAATTAACTCCACCAGGAACACCTCAATGGAATGGTGTATCTGAACGGAGAAATCGGACTTTATTAGATATGGTTCGATCAATGATGAGTCAAACTGATCTTCCAATCTCCTTTTGGGGTTATGCCCTGGAGACTCGCTGCATTCATACTAAATCGATTTCCATCTAAATCGGTTCGTAAAACGCCATATGAGATATGGACTCGGGAGACAACCTAGTTTGTTATTTCTGAAGATTTCGGGTTGTGAAGTTTATGTAAAGCGTTTATTATCCGATAAACTTGCACCTAAATCCGATAAATGCATATTTGTGGGGTATCCTAAAGAAACTAAAGGATATCAATTTTATCTCCCAAAAGAAAATAGAGTAATTGTTGCTCGAAATGGATTCTTTCTTGAAAAGGAATTTATTTCCAAAAGAATCAAGTGGGAGTAAAATACATCTTGATGAGATTCAAGGACCACGATTAGTGCCTCGAACCTCATCAAGATGAGATTCAAGAGCCACAATTAGTGCCTCGAACCAAATAATGAATCTCGATTAGATGGCTCACAAGTCCAAGATGAGCCTATATCTATAGAACAAGGACCTCGAAGATCCGATAGGGTTCGTCAACAACCCGAGAGATATGGATTTCTCATCACCGACGATCACAATGTGGAGCTTATGGTTAATGATGAGCCCACTTCCTATCAAGAAGCCATTAAGAGTTCCGACTCTAGAAAATGGTTAGAGGCTATGAAGTCCGAGATGCAATCCATGTATGATAACCAAGTTTGGACTTTGGTTAACCCACCTAAAGGTTCAAAAACCATTGGGTGTAAGTGGGTTTTCAAAAAGAAAACAGACATGGAGGGAAATGTGCATACTTACAAAGCACGACCGGTAGCAAAAGGTTATAGACAAACTCATGGTATAGACTATGATGAAACCTTTTCACCAGCTTGTAATGCTTAAATCTATCGTAATTCTTCTTGCCATAGCAGCATATTATGACTATGAAATTTGGCAAATGGATGTCAAAACCGCGTTTCTTAATGGAAACTTACTCGAAGATGTGTACATGACACAACCTGAGGGTTTTGATGATCCTTTGAATTCTAATAAAGTGTGCAAGCTTCAAAGATCCATTTATGGATTGAAGCAAGCATCTCGAAGCTGGAATCTTCGTTTTGATGAAGCAATTAAAGAATTTAACTTTATCAAAAATGAAGATGAGCCTTGTGTTTATAAGAAAGCAAGTGGGAATGCAATAGTCTTTTTGGTACTTTATGTTGATGATATCTTACTCATTGGAAACGACATCCCAACTCTACAAAGTGTAAAGACATGGTTGGGAAATTGTTTCTCAATGAAAGACTTAGGTGAAGCTGCCTATATTCTAGGTATAAGGATCTATAGAGATAGATCTAGAAAGCTAATTGGCCTAAGTCAAAGTGCATACATTGACAAGGTACTGAAAAGGTTCAGTATGCAAGACTCTAAGAGAGGATTCTTGCCAATGTCACATGGCATTAAGCTCAAGCAAAACTCAAAGTCCTTCTACGAAGGATGAAGAAGAGCGCATGAACAAGATACCATACGCTTCCGCTATAGGGTCTATCATGTATGCCATGTTATGTACTCGACCCGATGTATCATATGCATTGAGCATGACAAGCAGTGTTCCAACCAAATCTCGGAGAGGCACACTGGATCGCTCGTCAAGAACATACTAAAGTACTTAAGAAGAACTAAAGATATGTTCTTAGTTTATGGAGGACAAGAAGGCGAGCTAGTTGTAAATGGTTACACCGATGCTAGTTTTCGATCCGACATAGATGATTATAGATCGCAATCAGTGTTTTCTATTTTGTTTGAATGGAGGTGTCGTAAGCTGGAAAAGTTCAAAGCAAGACACCGTGGCCGATTCTACTACGTAAGTCGAGTATGTAGTCGCCTCACTGCAGCCTAAAGAAGCAGCTTTGGATTAAAAAGTTCATTACGTAACTAGATGTAGTTCCTAGTATTGTGAACCCAAGTGGATCTCTATTGTGACAACAATGGAGCCATTGCACAAGCTAAGGAACCAAGATCACATCAGCGATCCAAACATATACTTAGACGTTTTCATCTCATTCGAGAAATTGTTGATAGAGGAGATGTCAATGTATGCAAGGTGCCAACCGATGACAATGTTGCAGATCCATCGACAAAGCCTCTCCCATCGTCTAAACATGATAGTCATACCGTAACAATGGGATTACGGCTTATGTCAAATTGGTCTTAGTGCAAGTGGGAGACTCGTTGGGGATATGCCCTAGAGTCAATTTGTACTTATACAATTGTCATTATGTTTTATATAATAATATGAGGCTTTCCTTTCCATGAATAGTGAGTTTTGTTTTGTTGGTCATCAAGTACGTGACTTGATAGTAAAACCCTACAATGAATACAATGACTATTCTAAAGTCTGTCCTCGATCGATTATTATTATTGGAATAATAATAAATTAAGATTAGTATGTTTGTGACTTGATGGCTATGTTTTACCGGCCATGGATATTTGTGATATCGAGTCAAGACATAAATAAATGTTAGAGAACATTGTATTGGACATGACCCACTCGTGAGAGTACTTCATGGAATATGTCATAAGTACTTTCTAGCCATAATAATATTGAAAGTCCTTCGACCTAAATTCATCATAGTTTCTTACTTGATAAATTCTATATTTTGACATTGTCTAAAGTTGTCTTTAACCAGATAATAAATTAGACTACTCGTTGGATATAAAATAAATCAAGGAGAGGAATATGATTGATTGTGAAGGAATTTGTCCCTCTCAATTATGGGAGAGATATCCATGGGCCCCTTGATAAGTTAGACTCGTTAAAAAATGCATGGCCGTGCTCAAATATATCAATCTAAGATATTGATATCATTTGTTTGAACAATCTACTATGAAATCAAGAAATAATTGATTAAGCTTAATAAGGATGACATGCTCCGTGCCTTATGCTTAATCCTGGATATCGTGTGACAAAGGGACTAAATATAAAATTATGGTTTGGTTCAAAGAGATCACCGATCTTCATTTAACCTGGATAGTTATAATGTTTTGCTAGAAACCGCTTATAACTTGTGGGCCATTTAAATACGATTTAGGCATCGCCGCAGTGTTAAATGAACCTATAGGGTCACACAATAAGCTGAACTTGTTAGGTTATTTTTCCGGTGACCAGGTTCGATGAATCTGGATGATATCCAGATTATAAGAATCGACTCGGTAAAATAATTAGTTAAATTACCGAGATAATGGCAGAATCTTATCATATCAGTTTTAATTTAATTTGAATTTAAATTAGAATATGATAAGATATGATTAGGGTTGGACTCTAAGAGGTTCGAGGGTTTTTTAAGAAAACCCTAGCCGTCTTTCGATAGTCCAATTTTTCGGTTGAGAACATTCGTGCCATTCTCTACCAGAGAAAGAAAAAAAAAACCTCTCAAACCCTAGGCGCTAGCACTCCCGGTATCGAGTGAGTTCGCGGTGTGTATCCGTAGAGGACGTTCGCATACTGCAGCGTCTGGTGATTGTTCGGGCCGAACGTACAATAGCGCAACCAGAATCGAAGGATTTCGATTATAGCAACCAGAGGTAACTCTTAAAGCTTAGATCTTCTTAATCGTTTACTTGGGTCCTCGGGAGGGATTCGTAGATGTTTTCCGCGTTTAGGAGTCCACGAATTCCAACAATTTCAACTTCTAGTACCCCAGTTGAGGAACTAAAAGAGATGTAACCAGATATTCCCATACAGACTGAGTCACATCGTAGTGGGAGGATATCTAATGTTCATGAGTGAAGGACTGGAGAGGCCTTTAAGTTGGTCTTGAACATCAGGAACAAGATCCCACTAGATACGATTGGGCTATTATTGATGTTGATGTGGACAAACAGCAAACTGTAATGGATGTTGAGATTGAGTCTATGTACCTCAATCATGTCTAGGATCTTACTATTGCATCTAAAAAGATTAAACCCATAGGGTGCAAGTAGGTATACAAGAGAAAGAGAAGTGCAGATGGAAAGATGGAATCCTTTAAAGCAAGGTTGGTTACAAAAGGTTATACTCAGAAAGAAGAAATCGATTATGAGAATACCTTTTCACCTATTGCCATGCTTAAGTGTAATACATTCTCTTGGCCATCACATTTCATTATGACTACGAGATATGACAAATGGATGTCAAGACAACCTTTCTTAATGGCTATCTTAGTGAAGATATCTATATGTCCCAGCCTAAAGGCTTTATTGTGAAAGGTCAGGAACATATGGTCTACAAGCTTAAGAAGTCCGTTTATGGACTCAAGCAACCATCACATGCATGAAACATATGTTTTGATGAGACTGTAAAGTCTTATGGTTTCATACAAAACGTGGATATACCATATGTATATAGGAAATCAGATAGGAACAATGTGTCCACTATGGTACATTATGTAGATGACATTCTACCCATTGAAAATGATGTAGGGATGATGGGAGCTAAAATATCCATTATTTCCCTAGTCATTTGAGGTCGTTTTGAGTTACTTTGGTTATGATAACTATGAATATCCCTCCTATTTGATATTTTGCTTGTAAAAATTACTTTTAACGAATCTATGCAGATTTAAGTTATTTTTGAGCAAAAATTGGAGATTCTCCAGAGCACACCTAGTGCTAGGTCTGGCAAGTGGATTAGGTGCCAAGTTCATTCTGGACGGCAGGAGGAAAACAGAGCAAAATTTAGAGGAAGAACATATTGCACTTAGCGCCAGGTGGGTCGATTGGACTCAGCGCTAGGCCGATGCAGGAATGCCAAAATCCTATGTACAAATTTAAGAATTTTTCAATGATTTTGGTATTTTTCGAATCTTACTCGGCCAAGACTCCTTAAGCAACGAATTTAGCATCAAAGAGGCCTATAAAAACAAGAGAAAACATAAGAGAAAAGGGGGAGATTAGGAGGTGAATCCAAGAGCATAAATTTCAAACACTCATTGAAGGAGGAATTCACCAATTCAAGGAGAGTTCTTCAAGAGAGTCTTCAAATGAGAAGAAAGAGGCTTGTCTATGAGTGCTTTCTTTTATCTTTGTTTTCTTATTCTTAAAAAATTATGTATTCAGTGTTTTTATTATAATTTAACATTATTTTGGATTTATGATTTTTTGTTAATTTAGTTATTTAATTAATTTTTTTTATCATCTTTGGTTTTTGATTACTTGTTATCTTTGGTTATTGATACGAATTCTTCTAATTGACTTGGGAAATAATGTTAGGATTTTATTGCATTGATTTCATATTTGTCAAATCTTAATGGACTTAGGAGATGAAGTTAAGATTATAGGACTAAAGTAATTGAAGGTTAGTTAATTTCATCCCGAGCAAATGGTCATTAGCCAATTTCATGTTTATGAGGAATTGAGCTTAATGCATGTTTTGGTTAGGTTGGCTTGATTGGGAAATCTGTTAATTTAATCAAAAGATAGTGATTCTATAGATTGGGAAAAGAAGTGAAATTTATCTAAGTAGATTCATGACTTGGAAAATGATTGAATTTTACTTTATATTTCTTCATGATGCCAAGATGATAATTAATTGAGAGAATTTCTAGTTGGTTCATTATCATGTTTTGTAGGATAATTGTCTAAATTACATTTTCCTTCATCCTAGAGTTGTATTTATTTCTTTATTTTTCATTTCATTATTTTCTCACTTATTTAAGTTGGTTAAATAATGAAAGAAAAGTGATTAGTGTGTACTTGTTTCTTTGAGGATCGATACTCGTTAATTCCATATACTAGGCTTGCGATGAATATACTTACTCATATGCATATCTTGGGATTAATGTTTTAATTAAAACTTAACTAAGGGATGGATTTAAATTTGATGATTTTTATACACCCAAAATTTACACATCAAGTTTTTGGCACCGTTGCCAGGGAATAATATCATGAAAGCTTAGATTTTGTTGATTTAATTATGTTTATATGTTTATTTGTAAATATGTGCATATGTATATATGTTCCTTGTAAGACTTGGTGCCATATTTCATTTTCTTATATACTTGTAATTTAATGTCCCTACATGTTGTAATTTTCTCTAACTAAATTTGTAAACATGTCCTAACTGTCTAAATTGTAAATTTATGATCTCACTATCTTCTATCTTATGCAGACCTTGCTGTTAGTTTATGATCCAACGATCTAAAGTTGACGCAGTAGATCTTGATCTTGAGATCGAGAGAACCCTCACCAAGGTCGAAAAGGTAGTAAACGAAAGGGTAAGGAAAGACATGGAGGTAAATTAGCCTAACAATGGTGGTAATAATGGAATTAATAGGCGGACTATGGATGATTTTGTGAAACCCCCAATCTCAGGTACAGGCTCAAGCATTATAAGGCCTAGGATAGAGGTCAATAACTTTGAAATAAAGCCCAATATAATCCAAATGATACAGAATATTGTACAAATTGATGGGTTACCTGAGGAGGATCTCAATGCCCACCTTGTGAGCTTTTTAGAAATTTGTGACACGTTTAAAATGAATGGTATTTCTGAGGATGCAATCAAACTAAGACTTTTTTTCCCTTTTTCTTGAGAAATAGAGCAAAATGGTGGTTAAAATCTTTGTCCACTGGATCCATTACTACTTGGAATGTTTTAGCTGAAAAAATTTTGGCCAAATATTTCCCACCAACTAGAACATCCAAACTTAGGACTAATTTTTTTGCCTTCCAACAATTATAGTCTAAAAACGTTTATGAGTGTCGGGAGAAGTTTAAGGAAATGCTTCAAAAATGTCCTCACCATGGATTTGAGTTAGGTACGCAAATGCAAATCTTTTGCAGTGGGTTGAGCTTTGCTACTAGGTAATTAGTTGATACATCTTCAGGTAGCTCCATCAATTCTAAAACCCCAGAGGAGGTATTTGATTTGATTGAGAATTTGGCTACAAAAAACTATGCTTGGGGTAGTTCGTGATCTAGAGCTCGTGTCCATGGAGCACACAATAATGCCAACATTAGAGGCAAAGGTGGAAGCCCTCACGTAAAAGATGGATCAGCTGGTAATGCTTCCTTCCTAAGGGTAGGTAATGAGTGCAAGTTGTGATTTTTGTGGGGAAGGGCATCCAAACCATGACTGCCAAAATATGGGGCCCTCATAAGAATCATTAGACCAAGCGGCATTTTTGGGTAGTGGTCAACAAGGTAATAATCCTTATAACAACACTTACAACCCAGGTTGGAGTAATCATCCTAACGTTTCATGGAATAATCAAAACCAACCTCAGCAAGTTTCTTCTAATTTTGGGATGAATAGGACTTAACTACCACAGCCTTACAATGCCCTACCAGCTAAATCATTATTAAAGGATGATGCGTAAATTTTGGGTATATAAAAATCATCAAATTTAAATCCATCCATTAGTCAAGTTTTAATTAAAACATTAATCCCAAAATACACATATGAACAAGTATACTCATCGCAAGTATAGCATAGGGAATTAACGAGTATTAATCCTCAAAAGAACAAATATACACTAATCACTTTTCATTCATTATTTAACCAACCCAAATAAAGTTAAAAAAGTATATAAAAAAATATATACAACTCAAGGATGTAGGAATATGCAATTTAGACAATTATCTTAAAAAATATGATACTGAACTAACTAGAAATTTTCTCAATTAATTATCATCTTAGCACCATGAAGGAATATAAAGTAAAATTCACTCAATTTGCAAGTCATGAATCCACTTATATAAATTCCACTACTTTTCCCAATCCAAGGAATTATTATCTTTTGATTAATAGATTTGCCAATTAAGCTAACATTACCAAAATATGCAGTAAGTTCAATTTATCATAAATATGAAAATAGCTAATGACCCTTTGCTCTTGGTGAAATCAACTAATATTTGATCACTTAGTCCTATAGTCTTAATTTCGTCGTCCAAGCCCATTAAGAATTAACAAATATGAAATCAATGTAATGAAACTCCTAACATCATTTTCTCAAGTCAATTAAAAAAACTCGCATAAATGACTAATGATAACAAGTACCCAAATACCAAAAATGATAAAGAATTGATCAAATAACTAAATTAACATAAAACTATAAATCCACAATTATGTTAAAGTACAGTGAAAACATTGAATACATCATTGTTCAAAAATAAGAAAATAAAGATAAAAGAAAGCACTCATAGATAAGCCTGTTTTTTATCCTTTGAAGACTCTCTTGAACGATCTTTCTTGAATTGGTGAATTCCTCCTTCAATGAGTGTTTGGAATTTATGCTCTTAGATTCACCTTCTAATCTCTCCTTTCTCTTGTGTTTTTTCTTGCTTTACAGGCCTCTTTGATGCTAAATTCGTTGTTTGGGAGGTCTTGGCCTAGTAAGATTTAGAAAATACCAAAATCATTTAACAATTTCTTAATTCATGCATAGGATTTTACCAACCCAGAATGGCCCTGGCGTTGAGTCCAGGCAACGCACCTGGTGCCAGGTGTGTCCTGTTTTCCCTGGGTATTTTGCTCTGTTTTCACTGGCTGGACCAAAATGGACCTAGCACCTGGTCCATTTGCTAGACCTTGCATGAGGTGTGATCTGGAAAATTCCCCATTTTTTATTCAAATTAAATCAAATCTACACAAATTCGTCAAAAGCTCTTTTTGACAAGTAAATTGTCAAATAGGAAGGAATATGCCTAGTTATCGTAACAAAAGTATTTTAAACACAACCCTAAATATCTAGGAAAATAATGGTGAATTTAGCCCCTATCATAAACCCCCATACTTAAACTTTTGTTTCTCTTCAAGCAAAACACTTTAACCAAGAAAAATCATTTAGAAAACACATACCTTTACTCATTCCAAAAACATGCTTTATCATAGCAAAGATTATATCTTACATTCAATCTTTAGATGCAACTCTTGTCAATCACACCCTTTGAAAACTACTCAAACTTTGAAACTTTTGACAAGATATCACAAAACTCTTGGAGTTAAATTAACCAAGTATATGACTTAGTCTAAGAAAATTATTTCACCTTTCAAGCAAAAACATAGATAACATGAATCACACTAGTTAAGCTATCTACCAACTCAAGCATTAGGAATTCAAAAATTGCACAACTCAAATGATGATGTAAGGAAACCACTCTAATTTATCTCTCTCTCTTTTTTTTTAATGACTTCGAGAAATGATAGCCTCAAGTGCATGAATTTCTCTTCATACATCGTACTAGCCCCTTTTTAGTTATTGCTCATAATTTTTTTTTTAGCATTTTTCCTCTTTTTTGCTTTTGGGAATTCATAGCCTCAAGGAAGTGGATTTCTCTTCACTATCTGTATTGGCTCCCATAATCAAGCAAAAACAATGCTCTTTCATCTTTAAAGAGGAAACAACAACTCATTTTTTTCAATTCTTCAACTCACAAGAATTTCCCACAATTCGCCCGCAATCTTTCCTCTCAAAGAAATTTTTTCAACTCACATTCCTCATCACAACTCCAAACAAAGTAAAGTTTAAACTTAGAATACAAGAGTTAGCCAATAAACGTTTTCTCACATTCATCATATCCTCCATATTCAAACTAGATGAGTCAAATAGCATTCAAACACCAATCCATAAATAAGATTAATCAAAATTCTCAAATCTTGATGAATATCATATCCAAAAAACAAATTTCATAAACTAAATCCACCTAACGAATGATAAAAAAAAAAAATCATATTGAAGTAAGAAAAAGAATCATATCGTTGCCTAAACAATGAAAACCACAAAAAAATTTGATCAAATTGATATAAAAAATATCTCTTCAATACCATTCCCCCCCCCACCCACACACACACACTTAAATGGGACATTGTTTTTAATGGCCAAAGATATAACAATAAAAGTACAACCAAGAAAAAAAGCTATCTTTTGTCATCAATTCAGCTGAAGCACCTTCTGTTTTTCTCCAGAGAGAAAGCTGGAAAACCACCTCTAAAAGACCCTCAAACACCCCAGAAAAACCAGCTGCAAATCGGGCTGAAGAAATGCAAAAAATTCTGCATCAAAAACCTTTTCCATTTGAAGCCTTGAACAAGTTGAAACCAAAAAAAATTCAGTTTTGTCTCCCTAAGCTTAGAACGAAAAACACCTTCAAACCTCTGCAAATTGGACCTTGTTCAGCCATGGACTGAACACCAATAACCTCCACACTTACCTTCAGTACTTGGACTCCATAATCATACCTCAAAAACCTCCTAAGATCACTCTATCCAAAACTCATTTGAACTTCAAAAAAATTCCAGAATTCTTGCTTCATTAAATCACTCTTGTATCAAGCTAGCAAACCAGAATTTTCTCTGCCATTGTCGACTGAATTTTGGCCAGCAATAAAGCCTGAATAGCCTTCATTCCTTGCCTTAAACCTGATCAGTCCAGCTGGCACCATTGAAGAGAAAAGAAACCTTCGTTAATCAAACACCATCAGCTAATCTCCTTCCTTAAACAACTCCACAATTCTCTTCATTTGAATTTCAAACAAAATCTAATTATTCTCTCTCCTTCTAGCTGAAAACCGAAACTCCCATCTAGCCTAGACCATTTGGCCAACATCAATCCTGAATTTCACAGCCATTCCTCTCAACTTCTCTCCAAAACACCAAGAACACACACTACACTTCTTCAATCATAAACCTACCCTAAACACCTCCAATCACTCTCAAATACTCTAGATTACTCCTACTTAATCCCTAGTCCTCATTTCTGGTCTTTGTTACACAAAAACACGCAAACAAGAATTTTCAATCGGATCAAAATTAGTTTTTTTTCCTTGAAGGTCTCAACAACACCATCAAAAGTAAATCAAGAACAACCTTCTTGTTCATCCTCTTCCATTCAATTTTCAATATACCATACTAATTCTTTCTCTCTCTCTCTCTCTCTCTCTCTCTCTCTCTCTCTCTCTCTCTCTCTCTCTCTCTCTCTCTCTTAGCCGAAATGGTTGATCAACCATCAACCATGGCTGTTTTTCCTTTAGACCACTCAAGACTCTCAATCGTGTAAACCTTCTTTAGTCTTCATCAAGCGATCAACTATCAAGTATTTTTTCCATTAATCCTTCTTTTTATTTCTGAATTCCTGTCTCTTAGATGTTGATAGGAAGAATGGATATGAATGGGGAATTAAGTATATGTATATGAATAAATGTGATGGTGTTAGGACATGAGGATTGTTATATATGGCTAAGTTACATGGATTTTCTTTGGAATCAATGTATGTTCATCATGCTTAATGAAATTTATGAATGTTTGAAGCATGTTAGATATTATGACACCCAAGGGTGATTAGGCTCTTATGTTCTTATTTTCCATTGAAGCCATGAATGATGATTATGCCTAAAAGGAAATTAGCCTTGTGATAGTATGAGATAATTCAAGCATATGTTCATGAATGGATTAGTTTATTATTTGATATTGGAGAATGTGTTAATGAATCTTTTCTAGCAATAGGAAAATCATGGTGAAAGATTATTCTCTTGCTAATTCTAGGTTATTTTTATTAACAGATTTTATTACTTTAATTAGAATTATTACTATATTTTTCTCTCTAGAGATTCGAAATTCCTTGGGAGATTTGGAAATGGAATATTATGTGAAATATTAATATTTTATTAGTCAAATAAATAATATATTTTATTAAGAAATAATATATATATTAGAATTAATAATAAATAAAATATTAGAATTAATTAATGACCTTGTAGACCCTAGTTAAAACTTTTACCTATATTCCTAAATATTATTTATATTAAAATTTATTTGTTATTTATTAATTAAAAATTTAATATAATTCATTTATTATTAATTTTATTATTTATTACTAATTATTTATTATCTATTAATTATTAATTAAAAATTAAGTGTAATTTATTATTTATTTATTTTAAATACTACTATTTAAATATTACCAATTACCAATATTATTTAAGACATAGTATTATTCAATATTTTATTTATTAGCATCAATACTCAAAATTTATTATTTGAAACCATAACTTATTAGTAATTATTTTAGAACCCCTAGTAATTTTAACTTATCAAGCTAGAATTATTTTATAAAATACTTTATCATCTTGCCTAAAAGCTTAGGACATTGAGGTCATGGTTAGTCATGGTTGTAACTGGTTGAGCTAGGAATTATTTATGTAAGGCAGATATAGTTCGAATGTAATCTTATGCCTTGTGTTTACCCCAGGCAGGGTTAGGTTGACTTTGGAAGATTTTTGAGTTCAAAAAGAGCAAAGGATTAAGTAAGTTCCTGCATGGAGTTGTTTGAAGACCAAAAATTATTGTGGCAAGGCAAACTCAATGTGTATGATCATTCGTTTGTAAAGGCAATTAAGGACTGTTTTTCCTTTTTATTTTAGTCATGCAAATCATTTGAAAACTAAACAAGTAGTTTTATATAATATGCTAAACTCTTTCTAAAGCCCAACTTTGACAAGCCTTTTAGAAACCCTTAATTGCTATTTCCAAGTAATGCATTGTATGATTTATTTTCTCCCAAGTCGGACAAGCAACGTTGAGTATTCAATAAGGGTAGACTACTAGGACTAGTCTTTAAAGGGTTAGGGTAAGTCTCTCAGTAGATGGCCAACTCTAAGGGTGAGTCCTTCCCGGATAGGATGCCAGTCCGGTAGGTCATACCGGTCTGAGCTAGCAAGTTTCAGTCAAGTGGACTACGTATTTTCGGAGTGGAAAACCTGTAAGTTGGGTGTAGAGATGGAAGAGTATCTCACCTAGTAGGCCGTACACCTACCTTTTGTCAGTATGCTCAACGTTTGGCATTCTGACCGTTATCTTGTCATAAGAAATATGTGGTGCTATGGCTACCTCTTTGGGTGGTTGTATATATTGTGCACTTGTATGGTTTGGAAAGCAAAACCCCACACTTCATTTTTAACATTTATTTAATTCTTGCCAACACTTTCTATTATGAAACTTTGACAACATGCATACATGAACTGTTTTACCTGAAACACTCAAAATACACACGGGCTTACTGAGATTTTTATCACACCACCTTTTGTACCATGCTTTCAGGTCGATCCTGCTATAACGGTCAATAGTGTGAAACCCCAATTAAAACCAACCTTAGAGTAAGGGGGGCCGAGATGCATATCATATTTTCTTGCATGCAGGAATATATTTTTGTATGATTTTATATGCTTTGAATTTGTGATTTGTAGACTAGAAGGCTTAATTGTGCTTATTGAGTAGGAAGGACAAAATGGTGGAAATAGGGAGATAGCTTGAGGGTTAAATAGGAAAAATATTTGGGAGAGAAAATAAGAACAAGAGTTGTTGTAGTTTAGTGGTTAGAGCTTTGGAATAAATCCTTGAGGTCTGGAGTTGAAATTCCATCATTTGAGTTTTAGCATGATTAAATTTTATTTTTGATAGGTAGGCTAATTTCGGCCCTTGCCTGCCTTAGGGAGGAGTAGGAGTGTTATCCTAGGGGAGACATGAAAGGGTCCTAATCCTACTCTTATGCCTTACAAAAATTTCTAAGCGATTCATACCCTTTTTGTTCTCTAGCTTACCTTAATTCTTAAGCAATTAAGTTGCTCATTATCAAAGCCATTTTTATTTCAAGAAAATTCTAACAAGGTTATGTGATTGTGAAGCTTCAAAAATGCCTCTTGGAGGATGGAATTTTATCCGAAAATGGGGAAGAGTTAAGGAAGGTTCCCAAGAAAATTAATCTCCATGGTTGAACCTTCAAACTCCCACCTATAGGTATTCATCTTCTTCATGTAGTAATCTGGAAATTTTTCCAGCTTCTTGAGCAGTCCAATTGTCAAAATCTTCAGCCATCTTCTCCACTCAAATACTTCTATAAAAATAACCAATTCACTCAACTTGAAGACTAAAAACATTAGCCAAAACCAGATTGGACAAAAGCTGTGCAAACCAGGAAAATTCCTGGACAGTTTTCGCAGCTTGGTAAGCCGAGAACCAAGCTGTTTCTTCCACCTTTTCAACCAGCAATTCAACCCTACCTTTCCTCCATAAAAAAGGTTAGAAACCATCCTTAAAGGACCATCCAAAACCCCTTCAAACCTTCTACAAGTTGGCTGAAACATGGCAGAAAAATCTGCACAGAAATTCCAGTAAGTCATGCGAAAGACCAACCAGAAATTCCAGCTTGGTTTCCCTCCTCACCCTTGTCCAAAACTCACTCCATCTTTCTGTAAAAACCCACCTTGGTCAGCCATGAACTGAAATTCATCATTTTCACCATTGTTCTACATGAAAAGAGCTCCATGGCTACCCCTTAAATCACTCCATCAATCGCTATAGTCAAGCCCTCAATTGGAGTGCAAAATTACAGCAAATTATTTCCTCAAACTTCCATGGATTAAACCTCAACTATCTAGAAAATTTCCTCACCCTTACACTCCATAATTCGGCCACCCTAAAGCTCATTCAAACGTCATTCATCTCAGCAACATTCCAGCTAAACCAGTCGGCCATTGAAGCTCACAAAAGACCTCCTTAAACAAAGATATTCTTACCATACTTGCTACAATAACTCACTCCCTGAATTATTCTTTTCGAATTTCAAACAAACCAGCTTTCTTTCTTCTCCCAAATCTAAAAATCCAATTACCAGAATTCTCCAATCCATTCGGCCACCCTTCCAAGAAAAATTTCGGCCAACTTTCCTCCATTCTCTCCAAACCTCCAAGAATACCAAGAACACACACCACCATTCTCCTCGCCTAGGACCACTCTAAACCTCTGCAATCTTCTTCAAAAACTCCAGATCACACCTACTCATTCTATTGAATCCATTTCTACAATTTATAACATCAAACGTTGAAATCAAAGTTCTATTTTCAGTTCAAAAACCAGAATTTTCTTGAAGACTCAAGAACACTCTCAAAGTAAACATGGTCGATTATCTCCATCTCCGTCCATCTTCGACCTTAATGAATACACTACTAAACTCTCTCTCTCTCTCTCTCTCTCTCTCTCTCTCTCTCTCCCTCTCTCTCAGCCGAATGGTTACTCTAACCATGGCAATTTTTTCTTCTTTCTACTTGGACGGATCAAGCTTTCCTAGCGTGAGGATCCTTTGGAAACTTCTTCAAGGTAGTCATCATTCAAGTAAGGCTCTTCAATCTTCTCTTTAAATTCAAGATTCATGTCTTTTGGATGTTGTTGGAGAAGGATGGATTATGTTTGGAGATTGAGTATGCATATATATGATGGAGCTGGGATTGAAGTATGAGAATGAATATGTTTATATGATGGAGTTGGGATTAATGTATGAGGATGACTTGTCTTGGTTGAATTTTATGATGTTTTAGGGTTTGTTGCATGTCTTCATGTCGTGAGTAGTGTGAATGATTAAGCATGATAGATATTATGTCACCTTTGGTGAATAGAGTTTTATGTTCGTGTATCCTTGATTGGAGCCATGAATATGATTATGTTTAGTGGAGTTTAGATCATGTGTTGGTAGATTTGGATCTATGCTTTTATTCATGATTTGGATGGTTTGTTGATTGGTGTAGAGTGTATGTTCATGATTATGGTTAGCAATAGGAATTATGATCATGACCTTGTTGTTCCTAATCTATTTATGTTAGCCAATTTTATTTTATTAATAAAAGTTAATACTATATTTTCTTCTAGGGATTTCGAAAACCCTAGGAAAATGTGGATTTGGCTTGTTATACGAAATAATGATATTTTAAGCAAATAAATGATATCTTTTATTAAAATTAAAACATAAAAATATTATAGATAATAATAACATTAAATAGAACCTTTTATATAAATAATCATGATAGGTAAAATATTAATCTTGTAGGTCATATATTCATAAATACTAATAAAATTTATTTTTATCTTTTAATCAAAACACATTAAGATTTACTTATTATTAGTTTTATTTACCAATTATTTTCTAATCATTAATGGATTATTATTTTATATAATATCGTTAAGGACCTAGGACCATTCCTCAAATGAATCCCAGTTTATTTATAACAAGATTTAAACCTACAACTTATTAGTAACTATTTCACAAACCATAGTTATTTTGTTATCAGGCTAGATTTATTTTATAAAATCCTTTTTGATTATCTAGCCTTAAAGTCTGGAACACTAGGGTCATGATTGTAGTAAGTGGAGTTAGGATTATTTATGAAAGCAAATTTTGGCTTGAGTTTAATTATGGCTTCTGTTTACCCCAGGCGGGGATAGATCAGCTTTTGGAGATCTTTGATTTATCTCGAGCAAAGGATCAGGTAAGCTCCTGCATAAAACTTGTTTGTCGTAAAAGGTTACCATGGCAAGCTAAACACGAAATATGTGAACATTGATTTGGTAAAGGCAATTAAGGATTGTTTCCTTTCTTGTTTCAGTCAAACCAATTATTTGAAAATCAACAACCAATTTTACTCAATCACCAAACTGTTTCTAAAACTAATTTTGACATGGACTTTAGAAACCCTTGATTGCCATTTTCAAGTAAAGCTATGTTTTACCATTTTTCTCCAAAGTGGGACTATCATCGTTGAGTACTCAATAAGAGTAGGCTAGTAGTACTAGTTGTGAAGAGTAAGAGGGAGTCTTCTGGCAGGAGGCCACCTTCAGATGATGAACTCAACGTAGAGAAATGCCACTCTTGATTTTAACCTTGTTTAGTGCTTGCCAGTACTTTTTCTTATGAAGTTCTTACATCTTGCATACATGAACTGTTTTCACTGAACACTCCAAGCACAAAAGGACTTACTGAGATTTTTATCTCATCACCCTTTTTATCATGATTTCAGATCGATCCTGCTGTGAGGATGAGTAGCTGGTTGTTGCCTGCTTGGAAGATATTCTGTAATTTATTTTATGTAATGCTTTGGGAGTTGAGAGTGAATAATTTTTATTTCGGATTTGTTCTTGAATTTTTGGATTGTAATAAGTTTTAATTTCAAAGTATTGTTTAAATTTTTGTTGTGTGTCCTAGTTATAAAGACCCCTTGTCCTTTGGACGGGGCAATATCCCCGGCCCTGTTGGGCCTAGGTTGCGGGGTGTTACAAGTGGTATCAGAGACTAGGTTTAGGCAAATATTGATAGTCTATGTTTTGTTTATTTAAGTTCAAATCTTTATCTAACCTGTCTTGTTCATGTTGTAGGATGGTTTGAATGTTTAGAACCACGAGGAAGGGGCAGCAATGGCATCCTCCAATCCCCATCTACCCAGAAGACCTTCCAGTACCTTAGCCTGCTCCTCAACTAGTTATTCCTTTGGAATATAGCAGTGATGATGAGGTTCCGATCAATAAGCCACCCCCAATACCTGTGATGGAATTGAGTTCTGACAGTGAAGATGAGGAGATAGACGTGGAGTATGTTCCCCACCCTCCTAGCCCCATAGTTGATTTATCAGCAGATAGTGATGACCCAGGGGAGAAAGATTATAAATCTCCACCTAGGCCTTTCTTCTTTCCTCCACCCAACCAGGTTGAGATTGGGGAGAGCTCTAGGCGACCTGAGAAAGAGCCAATGGAGGGGTTTGCAAGTGGGGTTGGGATAGATTTCTCTAAGAACTCTGGGGGATAGTTGTATGAGGCTGATCCTGAAGATTCTGATGAGGACTAGAGGGCTGAGAGTTATTATGATCAGGATGTTTATTTATTATTTTTTGTAAACATCTATGTTAAGGAGTTTTATCTTTATTTTCCGTTTCAATTCAAATTTATGAAAATAAATTTATGAGCAATTCTTTAGTAAAAAACTTGCATATGATTTTCTTTTACTTATATCTGACTGAGAATGCATGCTTAACTAAAATGATTTAATCATTAAATGGATAAACTTATCATTTGGGTATGGTTTAGAATGGCACCCAAGCGTTGTGTAGCTTCGTCAAGCAGGAGAATTCCGGAAGCAGATCATGTGGCACCAGAAGTTGAGACAACCCAGATACAATCACCCAACTGGGGTAATGAGAGTGAACCAGCTATGGGAATGGGGTCTGAAGCACCGATTGATGTGACGATGGGGCAAGCATTCAGTAAGATGGCGAGATTCTGTAGACCTTGACTGAGCGGAGAAACCCCAAGGGAGAAGATGAGGCAGTTGAACGGTTTTTGAAACTCAACCGCCCGTCTTCTTGGGTGAAGCTGAGTAGGATTACAAAGCTAAGCAAAGGATTGAGTAGATGGAAGACATATTTGCTACGCTCCAGTACACTAAGGAGCAAATGGCTAAGTTTGCTGCATTCCATTTGAGCGGCCCAGCTCGGGCATGGTGGCAGAGGGTTCAGGATGACTGAGAGATGGTTGATCAGGAATGGACGTGGTCCAATTTTGTTGAAGCATTCAGAACTGAGTATATTCCCAAGTGGATAGTGGAAAAGCGAGAGGACGAGTTCTAGAATTTGAAGCATGAAGGTATGACAATGGCCCAGTACGCAGCACGGTTCACCCAGCTATCGAAGTACTGCAAAAGGATAGTGGACACCGAGCAAAATAGGATAAGGCAGTTTGTCAAGGGATTGAGGCAGAAATTGAGGAGGGCGTTAGCACCTTCTCCACCAACGACCTATTCGGGGACCGTAGACACAGCTACCAGGACGGAAAATGAGGACCGCAACAAAATGGCATTAAGACCTTTCCAATCTTCAAGGCAACCTCAGGGATAGTTCCAGAGGCAGCAATTCAACAAACGCCCCGCCAACCAGTAGTGGTAGAATCGAGGAAAGCAAGCCCAGACAACACCAGTTGGACCTACCCCAGAACCTTATATTATGCCGACAGTGTGGGAAAAGAGGCCACACAGAGAAGAACTATTGGTCCAAAGGAGGTGAACGAAAATGCTATCACTGTGGTGACCCGAACCACCTACGGAATGCCTGCCCTAAACTACACCGAGTCGGGTAAAGAAATACAGCTCAGAATCCAGGACCTAATATAGCCAATGCCATAGGAGCATTCGGGAGTGGAGCACCGAAGCCTCAAGTGAAAACCAAGGTATTCGCTCTTAACAAAGAGGAGGTTGGGACCAATGGAGCAGTAGTGGAAGGTACGTTTGCTATCCAAGGACGTTCCATTAATGCATTGATGGATCCAGGCTCTACTCATTCCTATTTAAACAAGATCTATGCATGTCATTTGGGTTGGGTAGATGGAAGACATATTTGCTACGCTCTAGTACACTAAGGAGCAAATGGCTAAGTTTGCTGCATTTCGTTTGAGCGGCCCAGCTCGGGCATGGTGGCAGAGGGTTCAGGATGACTGAGAGATGGTTGATCAGGAATGGACGTGGTCCAACTTTGTTGAAGCATTCAGAACTGAGTATATTCCCCAGTGGATAGTTGACAAGCGAGAGGACGAGTTCCAGAATTTGAAGCAGGGAGGTATAACAATAGCCCAATACGCAGCACGGTTCACCCAACTATCGAAGTACTACAAGAGGATAGTGGACACCGAGCAGAATAGGACGAGGCAGTTTGTCAAGGGATTGAGGCAGGAATTGAGGAGGGCGTTAGCACCTTCTCCACCAATAACCTATTCGGGGACCGTAGACGCAGTTACCAGGGCGGAAAATGAGGACCGCAACAAAATGGCATTGAGTCCTTTCCAATCTTCAAGGCAACCTCAGGGATAGTTCCAGAGGCAGTAATTCAACAAACGCCCCGCCAACCAGTAGTGGCAGAATCGGGGAAAGCAAGCCCGGACAACACCAGTTGGACCTACCCCAGAACCTTCCGTTTTGCCGGTAGTGTGAGAAAAGAGGCCACATAGAGAAGAACTGTTGGTCCAAATGAGGTGAACGAAAATGCTATCACTTTGGCGATTTGAACCACCTGCGGAACGCCTGCCCTAAACTACACCGAGTCGGGCAAAGAAATCCAACTCAGAATCCGGGACCTAATAGAGCCAATGCCATGGGAGTATTCAGGAGTGGAGCACCGATGCCTCAAGTGAAAGCCAAGGTATTCGCTCTCAACAAAGAGGAGGTTGGGACCGATGCAACAGTAGTGGAAGGTACGTTTACTATCCAAGGACGTTCCATTAATGCATTGATAGATCCTGGCTCTACTCATTCCTATTTAAACAAGATCTGTGCATGTCATTTAGGTTGGGATGTAGTGGTGCTACCCCCTTACCTTATTGGTAAGTACACCTTTGGGAAAGATGGTGCAAGCAGATCGGTATGTGCGAAATTGCAAAATTGATGTGGGGAGAGAAAGCTTGGAGGGAGATTTGATAGTGTTAGATATTGAGGATTATGATTTGATATTAGGAATGGATTGGCTAGCAAAGGATGGGGCTAGAGTAGACTGTAAGAATAAATCCATCCAGTTCATTAGATCAGGTTGTGATGTGTTGGAATTCGATGGCAAGAGAGTGAAAGAATTGAAGTATTTGATAGTGGGGGCTAAGGCCTGGAAATTGCTAAAGCAAGGATGTCGAGGATACTTAGCGTATGTGATAAACATGCCAAAGAACCAGTGCACTGTGGAGGACACCAAGGCAGTGCACGACTTTCCTGATGTGTTCCCAGCAGAACTTACCCCTCTACCTCCCATCCGAGAAGTTGAATTCACCGTTGATCTAGTTCTGGGAGTCCAACCAGTATCTCGGACACCGTATCAAATGGCACCGGCAGAGCTGAAAGGGATGAAGGAGCAGTTAGAAGAGTTAGTGAAGCAAGGCTACATCAGACCTAGCACATCGCCTTGGGGAGCACCCGTACTGTTTGTGAAGAAGAAGAACGGGACTCTAAGGCTGTGTATCGACTATCGAGGCTTGAACAATCTGACGATCAAGAACAAGTATCCCCTACCGCTGTTTAATGAGCTGTTTAATCAGTTACAAGGATCTAGTTGCTACTCTAAATTGGACATGAGGTAAGGGTACTATCAAGTGCGGATAAAAGAAGAGGATACCACCAAGATGGCCTTCAACACCATATATGGACATTATGAGTTCGTGGTAATGCCGTTCAGGGTGACCACTACTCCAGCAGTGTTCATAGATTTGATAAATCGAGTGTTCTGACCCTTTTTGGACAAGTTCGTGGTGATCTTTATCGACGACATTCTAATTTATTCCAAGAGTCCGGGGGAGCATGCAGAACATCTGAAACTCGTATTGGAGAAGCTGCGGGAGCACAAGCTTTTCGCCAAGTTTAGCAAGTGTGAGTTCTGGCTGGATAGTGTAGCATTTCTTGGCCACGTGGTGACTAAGGAGGGAATCAAGGTAGACCCAACAAAGGTTGAAGCAGTGTCAGACTGGAAGCAATCGGAGAACATCACCGAGATTCGAAGCTTTTTGGGATTGGTTGGTTACTATAGGAGGTTCATCAAAGGATTTTCAATGCTCGCATCGCTTATGACCCGACTGCTGAGAAAAGATGTTCCATTCGTTTGGAGTGAAAAATGTTAGAAGAGTTTCCAAGAGCTGAAGCGAAGATTGATGACAACACTTATGTTGAGTCTGCCAGAGGGAGATAAGCCTTACGCTCTGTATACCGATGCTTCGAAGGAAGGATTGGGAGCAGTTTTGACGTAAGACCGGAAAGTGATGGCTTATGCTTCCCGAAATTTGAGGCCTCACGAAGTCAACTACCCTACGCATAATCTAGAGTTGGCAGCCATTGTGTTTGCTCTCAAGAAGTGGCGACACTATCTATATAGGGCGGAATATGAAGTGTTTACTGACCCCAAGAGCCTGAAGTACATCTTCACCCAGAAGGATTTGAATTTGAGACAGCGAAGGTAGATGAAATATTTAGAAGAGTACTGTTGTCTAATCAACTATCACCCCGGGAAGGCCAACGTTGTTGCTGATACCCTAAGCAGAAAAGTTAGTATGGCCAGATTAAGAGTGTAGGAGATTTAAGTAGTTCAGGATGTGTTGGATAAAAGAGTGGAAGTGCAAGAGAAGAGAATTATTGTTAGTAACCTGAAGTTGACACCAGATCTAAAGTAGGAAATTATGGAAGCTCAACAAAGTAGTACAGAATTTCAGCTTTTCAAGGACAAGGAGCTTAAACAGCGAAGCAGTGAATTCTGGCAAGGCGAGGCGGGAGTTTTGTATTTCAGAGATCAGTTGTGTGTGCTTGGAGAGCACCAATTGAAGGACAAGATATTGGGAGAAGTGCATAAGAGCAAATACGCCATTCATCCGGGGAAAGTCAAAATGTACTAGGATCTGAAAAGGGCCTATTGGTGGCCCGGAATTATGTGGGATTTGGTTAAATATGTCTCTACATATCTCACCTGTCAGAAGGTCAAAGCAGAGCATAAGAAGTCAGCAGGACTGTTGCAACTGTTGCCAATACCTGAATGGAAGTGGGAGGAAGTGACCATGGTTTTGTCACCGGACTTCCTATGTCAAGGACCCAGAAGGACGCCATATAGGTGGTAGTGGATCGACTGACCAAATCAGTACATTTCATACTAGTGAATGTAAGAGACTCCATGGAGAAGTTGGCTCAGACCTATATGCGAGAAATAGTCCGTCTCTATAGAGTGCCTTCAAGTATTGTGTCTGACCGAGACCCGAGGTTTACGTCTCAATTTTGTGGCAAGTTTCAATAATCAATAGGGTCAAGTCTAAAGTTCAGTACGACTGCACATCTACAAACCAATAGGCAGTTAGAAAGGGTTATTCAGATATTAGAGGATATGCTAAGAGCGTATGTTCTGGATTTTGGAGATAAGTGGATTGAATGTGTACCGTATGCGGAGTTATCCTATAATAACAGTTATTAGGCTTCGATTGGAATGGCTCTGTATGAGGTACTGTATAGACGCAAGTATCTAGTACCGCTATACTGGGGTTGGTCAGAAGATGGAAACATAAGCAAAATCGGAGAAGTCTGTGTTCAACAAATGTTGGACAAAGTTAAGTTAATCAAGGAAAGGTTGAAGGCAGCTCAGAGCCGACAAAAAGAGCTACGCACACAATAGGCAAAGAGAGTTGGAGTTTCAAGTAGGAGACAGTGTACTTCTGAGATTGACGCTGAATAGAGGCATCTTGAAGCATTCAAAAGGTGAAAAGCTGAATCCGAGGTACTTGGGACCGCTCCCGATAAAGGAAAGGATTGAACCAGTAGCATATGATTAGACTTGCCAAATGGATTGACGGGAATTCAAAACGTGTTTCATGTGTCACAATTGAAGAAGTACAATGCCGATCTCCGGTCATATTTTGAATGATGAGCCGTTGGTGTTGCAACCCAATCTGAGCTATGTAGAGAAACCCATGCGAATATTAGACTATAGTATTAAGAATCTCCAGAACAAATAGATACCGATGGTAAAAGTTCAGTGGGAGCAACATGGCACGCGAGATGCCACATGGGAATCAAAAGAGTGGGTAAAGCGGAAGTATCCTGATCTGAGATAGAGGTATACCTAAATTTCAGGACGAAATTCTCCTAAGGAGGGAAGGATGTGAAACCCCAATTAAAACCAACCTTACAGTAAGGGGGGCCGGGATGCATATCATATTTTCTTACATACATGAATATATATTTTTGTATGATTTTATGTGCTTTGGATTTGTGATTTGTAGACTAGAAGGCTTAATTGTGCTTATTGAGTAGGAAGGGCAAAATGGTGGATATAGAGAGATAGCTAGACGGTTAAATAGGCAAAATATTTGGGAGAGAAAATAAGAACAAGAGTTGTTATGGTTTATAGTGGTTAGAGCTTTGGAATAAATCCTTGAGGTCTTGAGTTCAAATTCCATCATTTCAGTTTTAGCATGATTAAATTTTATTTTTTATATGTAGGCTAATTTCGGCCCTTGCATGCCTTAGGGAGGAGTAGGAGGGTTATCCTAGGGGAGACATGAAAGGGTCCTAATCCTACTCTTGTGCCCTATAAAAATTTCTAAGCAATTCATACCCTTTTAGTTCTCTAGCTTACCTTAATTATTAATCAATTAAGTTGCACAATTATCTAAGCCATTTTTATTTCCAGAAAATTCCAGCAAGGTTCTATGATTGTGAAGCTTTGAAAATTCCTCTTAGAGGATGGAATTTTATCTGAAAATGGGGAAGAGTTAAGGAAGGTTACCAAAGAAATTATTCTCCGTGGTTGAACCTTCAAACTCCCACCTATAGGTATTCATCTTCTTCATGTAGTAATCTGGAAATTTTTCCAGCTTTTTGAATAGTGAAATTGTCAAAATCTTTAGCCATATTTTCCTCTTAAATACTGCCAGAAAAATAACCAATTCACTCAACTTGAAGACTGAAAACTTTAGCCAAAACAGGACTGCACAAAAGTTATGCAAGCCAAGAAAATTCCTGGGCAGTTTTCGCAGCTTGGTAAGCTAAGAATTAAGTTGTTTCTTCCACCTTTTCAACCAGCAATTCAACCCTATCTTTCCTCCATAAAGAAGGCTAGAAACCAACCTTAAAGAACCATCTAAAAACCCTTCAAATCTTCTACAAGTTGGCTGAAACATAGCAGAAAAATCTGCACAGAAATTCCAGCGTGTCATGCGAAAGGCCAACAAGAAATTCCAACTTTATTTCCCTCCAAACCCTTGTCCAAAAATCACTCCATCTTTGTGTAAAACCCACATTGGTCAACCATGAACTGAACTTCATCATCTTCACCTTGTTTTGCATGAAAAGAGTTCCATGGCTACCCCTTAAATCACTCCATCAATCACTGTAATCAAGCCTTCAATTGGAGTCCCAAATTCCAGCAAATTATTTCCTCAAACTTCCATGGATTAAGCCCCAACTATCCAGAAAGTTTCCTCACCCTTACACTCCATAATTCAGCCACACTAAAGCTCATTCAAACATCATTCATCTCAACAATATTCCAGCCAAACCAGTTGGCCATTGAAGCAAACAAAACACCTCTTTCAACCAAGATATTCTTACCATACTTGCTACCTTAACTCACTCCCTAAATTATTCTTTTTGAATTTCAAACAACCAGCTTTCCTTCTTCTCCCAAATATGAAAATCAAATTACCAGAATTCTCCAATCCATTCGACCACCCTTCCAAGCAAAATTTCGGCCATCTTTCCTCCATACTCTCCAGTCTCTCCATTCTCTCCAAACCTCCAAGAACACACACCACCATTCTCCTCGCCAAGGACCACTCTAAACCTCTGCAATCTTCTCCAAAAACTCCAGATCACACATACTCATTCTCTTGAATCCACTTTTGCAATTTATAACATCAAACACTAAAATCAATGTTCCACTTTTGGATAAAAAACCAGAATTTTCTCGAAGACTCAAGAACACTCTCAATGTAAACATGGTCGATTATCTCCATCTCCTTTCATCTTCAACCTTAATGAATATACTACTAAACTCTCTCTCTCTCGACCGAATGGTTACTCCAACGATGGCCATTTTTTCTTCTTCCTTCTTGGACGGATCAAGCTTTCGAAGCATGAGGATTCTTTTGAAACTTTTTCAAGGTAGTCATCATTCGAGTAAGGCTCTTCAATCTTCTCTTTAAATTCGAGATTCATGTCTTTTGGATGTAATTGGAGAAGGATGGATTATGTTTGGAGATTGAGTATGCATATATATGATGGAGTTGGGATTGAAGTATGAGAATGAATATGTTTATATGATGGAGTTGGGATTGATGCATGAGGATGACTTGTCTTGGTTGAATTTTATGATGTTTTAGGGTTTGTTGCATGTCTTCATGTCGTGAGTAGTGTGAATGATTAAGCATGATAGATATTATGTCACCTTTGGTGAATAGGGTTTTATGTTCGTGTATCCTTGATTGAAGCCATGAATATGATTATGTTTAGTGGAGTTTAGATCATGTGTTGGTAGATTTGGATCTATGCTTTTATTCATGATTTGGATGGTTTGTTGATTGGTGTAGAATGTATGTTCATGATTATGGTTAGCAATGGGAATTATGATCATGAACTTGTTGTTCCTATTCTATTTAAATTAGCCAATTTTATTTCATTAATAAAAGTTAATACTATATTTTCTTCTAGGGATTTCAAAAACCCTAGGAAAATGTGGATTTGGCTTGTTATACGAAATAATGATATTTTAAGCAAATAAATGATATCTTTTATTAAAATTAAAACATAAAAATATTATAGATAATAATAACATTAAATAGAACCTTTTATATAAATAATCATGATAGGTAAAATATTAATCTTGTAGGTCATATATTCATAAATACTAATAAAATTTATTTTTATCTTTTAATCAAAACATATTAAGATTTACTTATTATTAATTTTATTTACCAATTATTTCCTAATCATTAATGGATTATTATTGTAAATAATATCATCAAGGACCTAGGACCCTTCATCAAATGAACTCTAGTTTATTTATAATAAGATTTAAACCTACAACTTATTAGTAACTATTTCACAAACCATAGTTATTTTGTTATCAAGCTAGATTTATTTTATAAAATCCTTTTTGATTATGTAGCCTTAATGTCTGGAACACTAGGGTCATGATTGTAGCAAGTGGAGTTAGGATTATTTATGAAAGCAAATTTTGGCATGAGTTAAATTATGGATTATGTTTACCCTAGGCGGGATTAGGTTAGCTTTTGGAGATCTTTGATTTATCACGAGCAAAGGATCAGGTAAGCTCCTGCATAAAACTTGTTTGTCGTAAAAGGTTACCATGGCAAGCTAAACACGAAATATGTGAACATTGATTTGGTAAAGGCAATTAAGGATTGTTTCCTTTCTTGTTTCAGTCAAACCAATTATTTGAAAATCAACAACCAATTTTACTCAAACACCAAACTGTTTCTAAAACTAATTTTGACATGGACTTTAGAAACCCTTGATTGCCATTTTCAAGTAAAGCTATGTTTTACCAGTTTTCTCCCAAGTGGGACAATCATCGTTGAGTACTCAATAAGAGTAGGCTAGTAGTACTAGTTTCGAAGAGCAAGAGGGAGTCTTTTGGTAGGAGGCCACCTCCAGAAGATGAACTCAATTTAGAGAAACGTTAGTACTACTTAGTGATGTTGGTCCGAGCTAGCAAGTTTCAGTCATGGGAACTCTGTGTTGCTGGAGTGGACAACCTGGTTTTGTTTAGGTGTAGAGAAGGAAGAGTATCTTACCCGGTAGGCCGATCACCTACCTTTTTGTCAGCCTGCATAAAGTGTGGCATTCTGACCGTTGTATGGTTATGGGGCCGAACGTGTGGTACCCCATGGCCGCCCTTCTAAGTGGTTGATTTTAATGTACATGTATGGTTGGAAAACCAAAACGCCACTTTTGATTTTAACCTTATTTATTACTTGCTAGTACTTTTTCTTATGAAGTTCTTACATCTTGCATAGATGAACTGATTTCACTGAACACTCCAAGCACACACGGACTTACTGAGATTTTTATCTCATCACCCTTTTTACCATAATTTCAGGTTAATCCTGCTGTGGGTATAATTAGCTAGTTGTTGCCTGCTTGGAAGATATTCTGTTATTTATTTTATGTAATGCTTTGGGAGTTGAGAGTGAACAATTTTTATTTCGGATTTGTTCTTGAATTTTTAGATTGTAATAAGTTTTAATTTCAAAGTATTGTTTAATTTTTTGTTGTGTGTCCTAGTTTTAAAGACCCATTATCTTTTGGACGGGGCGACATTTCCGGCCCTGTTGGGCCTAGGTAGCGGGGTGTTACAATTAGCTAGATTGTTGCCTATGAATTTGAAGACTCTCTATTATTTTGCTTATGTATTACTTTTGAGAGATTGTGGCAGACAATTATTTTTCTGTTTGTTCATATATTATTAGGCTGTAATAAGTTTAATTTTTTAAGTATTTCTTTTATTTTATTTTATGTGACTTAGTTTTAAAGACCCCTTGTTCTGTGGACGGGGCGACATCCCCGGCCCTAATGGGCCTAGGTAGTGGGGTGTTATACTAATCACTTTTCATTCATTATTTAACTGACCCAAATAAAGTGAGAAAATAATAAAAAGAAAAATAAAGAAATATATACAACTCAAAGATGTAGGAATATGTAATTTAGACAATTATCCTAGAAAACATGATAATGAACCAACTAACAATTCTCTCAATTAATTATCAACTTGGCATCATGAAGGAATATAAAGTAAAATTCAATTGATTCCCAAGTCATGAACCCACTTATAAAAATTCCACTTTATTTTCCCAATCCATGGAATTACTATCTTTGATTAAATTAATCCAATCAAGCCAACATCACCAATCCATTAATTTCGTCGCCCAAGTCCATTAAGAATTAACAATTACAAAATCCAATGCAAGTTAATTAGAAGAACTCGCATTAATAACCAATGACAACATGTAACCAAATAC
This sequence comes from Voacanga thouarsii, assembly GCA_026120185.1. Classification (NCBI taxonomy): domain Eukaryota; kingdom Viridiplantae; phylum Streptophyta; class Magnoliopsida; order Gentianales; family Apocynaceae; genus Voacanga; species Voacanga thouarsii. The sequence goes on from JANUWF010000972.1 coordinate 91,943, forward strand.
CAAAGATGATAAAGAATTGATCAAATAACTAAATCAACACAAAATCGTAAATCTAAAATAACATTAAATTACAATGAAATATTGAATGTGTTATTATTTAAGAATAAGAAAACAAAGATAAAAGAAAGCACTCATAGACAAGCCTCTTTCTTCTTCTTTGAAGACTCTCTTGAGATACCCCCTTGAATTGGTGAATTCCTCCTTCAATGAGTGTTTGGAATTTATGCTCTTGGATTCACTTTCTAATCTCTCATTTCTCTTGTATTTTCTCTTTCTTTTATAGGCCGCATAGGCCACTTTGATGCTAAATTCATTGTTTTGGAGGTCTTGGCCAAGTAAGATTCGAAAAATACTAAAATCATTGAAAAATTCCTAAATTCGTGCACAGGATTTTGGCAACCCATAATGAGCTTTGCACCGGGTCCAGTCGACCGACCTGGCACCAGGTGTGTTCTGTTTTCCCTAACTTTTTTGCTTTGTTTTCATTGGCCGGACAAGAATGGACTTGGCACTTGGTCTACTTGCCAAACCTAAAGCCAAGTGTGATATGGAAAATTCCCTATTTTTTCTCAAATCTGCACAAATTCGTAAAAAAAATACTTTTTACAAGCAAAATGTCAAATAGGAAGGAATATGTCTAGTTATCATAACAAAAGTATCTCAGAAAAATCTCAAATAACTAGGAAAATAATGGTGACTTTATCCCTATCAGAGGAGTTGGTCAACTTGAAAGGATTTCACTATTGCAATAGCATTTAGCGTAGTGGAAAAAGAGAAATCCTAGCCCAAGATCACATGCATATGATTTAAACAAGCAAAATATAAACACGAGTTTTACCTCTATTGTTCAAAACTTTCTCTTCATATTGAATGACTGAGACACGATCTAGCAAACCTCTCAATCAAAGAGCAACCGAATGATGAATGGTTTGTCTTAGCTCTTCAATCTCAACGTGAGATTAACTTTAATGGTAATCCACACGAGGTATGCTCTAAAGAATGCCAGAACTCAGCCTCTATGCAAGCAAAGAAAGAAGGGCAGCTAGGGTAAAATCACAGAGAAGAAGAAAGAAAAAACGTGTGAATCCAAAAAAAAAAAAAAACTCAGAAAATAATTTTCTCTGTTGTTTTTTTTAAAAAAAAAACAATCACAACCTACCGGAGGGGAAAATCCCAAAAGAATAGCCGCTGATGAATTCTAGAAGAATTAGAATTCTTTAATTGTAATTGGAACCTACAAGTTCTCACAATTACAATTTTTCCCAAAATTATAACTAATTATAATTTGACTATAGTAACATCTTATTCTCATAATTAGCCCCATAATATTATCAAATAACATCTTAAGTATTTAATCCTCTACTGTGTATGGCCTATTAGGTTTTTTGGTCTATTGGTAGCGAATATGAATTAATCTGAACGTCTTTGAAATTAACAATCCTTAATAATTTAGAATTAACCTATTAATTCTAATAAGGATTGGTTTATTAATTCATCAATTAATAAAACCCATAGTCTGCAGATCATGAGCGGTATGTAGCAATACATCATGACCACCCAAGAGTTCAGGAAGTCAAGTGGCTTAACAAGAACCCTTCTATAACAAACTACTGTGCAATAAATTTCCTTCACCATATAATATCTCATCCAGTTTGGAGTACAGAATTAGCGCGACTCCCTCTAGAATATATATTAATTTTTGCCCGAATATATTAGTATTCGAACCAGGAATCCACTACTCCGTATGTGTATCAATCAGAACTATTCCTGTAACACCCCACTACCTATGCCCATTAGGGGCGGGGATGTCACACTGTCCATAGGACAAGGGGTCTTTATAACTAGGTCACATAAAATAAAATAAAATAAATATATCAACTTTAAACTTATTACAACCTAACAATACATGAACAAATCAAAAAATAATTGTCTGCTAAATTCTCTCAACAGCAATACATAAACAAAATAACAGAGAGTTTTTAAAACCATAGGCAACAATCTAGCTAATGACCTTCACAGCAGGATCAACCTAAAAACATGGTATAAAAGGTGATGAAATAAAAATCTCAGTAAGCCCGTGTGTGCTTTGAGTGTTTCAGGTAAAACAGTTCATGTATGTAAGTTGTAATAGTTTCATAAGAGAAAGTGCTGGCCTGCATTAAATAAATGTTAAAAATGAATAGTGGTGTTTTGCTTTCCAAACATACATGTGCACAATAAATACAACCACCCAAAGTGGTAACTATGGCACCACACATTGGGCACCATAACAATATAACGGTCAGAATGAAACAAATTGAGCATATTGACAAAAAGGTAGGTGTACGGCCTACCAGGTGAGATTCTCCTCCATCTCTACACCCAAACTTACCGGCTGTTTACTCCAGAAATACATAGTTTATTTAACTGAAACTTGCTAGCTCGGACCAGTATGACCTACCGAACTGACATCCTATCTGGGAATGACTTACCCCTCAGAGGTGGCTACTTATTGAGAGACTTACTCTAACCCTTCAAAGATTAGTCCTAGTAATCTACCCTTATTGAGTACTCAACATTTTTTGTCCCACTTGGGAGAAAATTGATCATGCATTGTTTAACTTGGAAATTGCAATTAAGGTTTCTAAAATTCTTGCCAAAGTTGGGTTTTAGAAAAAGTTTAGCATTTTGTGTAAACTGCTTGTTTAATTTTCAAATGGTTTGCTTGACTGAAATAAAAAGGAAAAACTGTCCTTAATTGCCTTTACAAAACAAATGTTCATCCACATTGCATTTGGCTTGCCACATTAACTTGGTCTTCAAAAGACTCCATGTAGGAGCTTACTTAATCCTTTGCTCTGCTGGGATTCAAAGATCTTCCAAGGTCAACCTAATCGCGCCTAGGGAAAACACAAGGCATAAGATTACATTTGGACTATATCTGCCTTACATAAATAATTTCTAGTTTAACTAGTTACAAACATGACTAACTATGACCACAATGTCCTAAGCTTTAATGCTAGTTTGACAAAGTATTTTATCAAATAAATCTGCCTTGATAAGTTAAAATAACTAGGGGTTCTTAAATAATTACTAATAAGTTATACATTCAAATAGTAAATTTTAAGTATTATTGCTAATAAATAACCTAGTGTTAATTATTGAATAATACTAAGTCCTAAATAATATTGGTAAATGGTAATGTTTAAATAGTATTATTATAAATAAATAAATAAATAATAAATTAAAATTTTAATTAATAATTAATAGATAATAAATAATTAGTAATAAAAAATAAAATTAATAATAAATGAATTATATTCAATTTTTAATTAATAAATAACAAATAAATTTTAATATAAATAATATTTAGGAATATAGGTAAATGTTTTAACTATGGTCTACAAGGTCATTAATTAATTCTAATATTTTATTGATTATTATTATTATTTATATAAAATATTTTATTTATTATTATACACACACATATATATATATATTATTTTTAATAAAAGATATTTTTATTTGACTAACAAAATATTAATATTTCAGTTAATATTCCATTTCCAAATCTCCCTAGGAATTTCGAATCTCTTAGGAAAAATATAGTAGTAACTCTAATAAAAATAATAAAATTTGTGTAATAAAAATAACCTAGGATTAACAAGAGAATAATCATTCCCCATTTTCCTATTGCTAGACAAGATTAATAAGCACATTCCAAAACAACATACAATAGGCTAATCCATTCATAAACATATGCTTGAATTATCACATACTAACACAAGGCTATTTTCCTACTAGGCATATTCATCATTCATGGCTTCAATGACAAAAAAGAACATAAAAGCCTAATCACCTTTGGTGTCATAACATCTAACATACTTCAAACATCCGTAAATTTTATTAAACATGATGAACGTATATTGATTCAAAAGTAAAATCCATATAGCTTAATCATATATACCGATCCTCGTGTCCTAACTCCATTCCCTTTATCCACATGCATACACTCAATCCCTCATTCATATTCAATCTCCCTATCAACATCTAAGAGACATGATTTTAGAAACAACAAGAAGGATTAAGAAAAAATACTTGATAGTCGATCACTTGATGAAGACTAAAGAAGGTCCACGCTTTTAGGAGCCTTTATTGGTCCAAAGGAAAAACAGCCATGGTTGATAGTTGATCAACCATTTCGGCCGAGAGAGAGAGAGAGAGAATTAGAATGGAATATTTAAAATTGAATAGAAGAGGAAGAACAAGAGAGTTGTTCTTGCTTTACCTTGTTGATGTTCTTGAGACCTTCAAGAAAAACATGCTGATTTTGATCCGTTCAAAAGTTCTCTTTTATGTGATTTTGTGTTATAAAGGCTAGAAATGAAGTCTAGGGACTAAGTAGGAGTGATCTAGAGTATTTGAGAGTGATTGGAGGTGTTTAGGGTAGGTTTAGGCTTGAAGAAGTGTAGTGTGTGTTCTTGGTGTTTTGAGAGCATTTGGAGAGAAAATGCTGCGAAATTCTAGAAAAGCTGTTGGCCGAATGGTCTAGAGTAATTAGGTGTTTCGGTTTTCAACTAAAGGAGAGAGAGTGAGAAGATGTTTTTGAAATTCAAATGGAGGAAATTGAGGATTTATTTGAGGTAGGAGATTAGCTAATAGTGATTGATCAAAGAAGGTTTCTTTGCTCTTCAATGGTGTCGACTAAACATGCCTGTCTTGCTGAAATGAATGAAGGCTGTTTAGGTTATTTGGATGGCCAAAATTTAGTCTTTAATGGAAGAGAAAATTCTGGTTTGTTCACTTGGTACAAGAGTGTTTTAAGGAAGCAAGAATTCTGGAAATTTTTTTAAGTTCAAAAGAGTTTTGGAGAGAGTAATTTTTTTAAGTCCACACTTATGGAGTCCAAACACTCTAGATAAGTGTGGAGGTCAATGCTGTTTAGTCCATGGCTAAACAAGGTCCAATTTGCAGAGGTTTGAAGGGTATTTTTCGGCCTAGGCATAGAGAGACAATGCTGGAAATTTTTCAGGTTTCAACTTGTTCAAGAGCTTTGAATGGTAATGGTTTTTGGTGCAGATTTTTCTACATTTCCTTAGCCCAATTTGCAGCTGTTTTCTTGGGGGTGTTTGAAGGTCTTTCAAGGGTGATTTTCCAGCCCTCTTTCTGGAGAAAAATAGTGGGTGTTTCAGCTGAATGGAGGACAAAAAAATAGCTTCAATTCCAGCTCTGAATGCAGCGAATTGTGCAGGTTATTTTTTCTGGTTTTTGTGCAATTTGAACAATACGAAAATTGCACAGAATTTTCAGTCTTCAAGCCACATGAAATGACCATTTTTCTAGCAGCAAATGGGTAGGATTACTGGTTGAATTTTTTGCAAGCTGGTCTGCAAAAATTTTGGAAAATTTTCAGATTTTCCTTCTCTAAAAATATGAACAACATGAAGGTTCAACCATGGTGATATATTTCTCTTGAGAACCCATCCTAATTCCTCTCCTATTTTCAGTCATTCCCCTATCCCTCAAGACTGATTTTCAAAATTCAAGGCCAAAGAATTATCACAGAATTTTTGGAATTAAAAGAAGAGATTTAACGGATTTTGGATAATTTAAATTATGATGATGTTAGGACAAGGGTAGAGATAATAAAAGGGACAAGAATTCCTCTAGAATTCTTTTAGGACATGATTATATGATCAAGACATTCTCTTCATATCTCCCCTAAGACAACATTCCTATCTTTAAGGAACAAAAATTCAAACATAGCTAAGATAATCATGAATAAAACTTAAGTGATGTGATTTGAACTCATGACCATAGAGATTAATTCACAAAGCTCTAACCACTTAACCACACTTACTCTTGTTCTTATTTTCTCGCCCAAATATTCTTCTTATCTAAACCTCAATCCATATTCCTATGTCAACCTCAAGCAAAATTACCTTTTTACCCTTCCTACCCAATAAGCATAAATAAGCCTTTTAACCTATAAGCCACAATTTTAATGTACATAAAATCATTCAAAAAGTATATTTTTATGTAAAATAATATGATATGCATCCTAACCCTCTTACTCTAAGGGTGGCCATAGGTGGGGTTTCACATCCTGCCATCCTTAGAAAAATTTCGTCTCGAAATTCAGGCATACCTTCATCTCAGATCGGGATACTTCCGCTTTACCCACTCTTCTATTTTCCATGTGGCATCTCGTGTGCCATAATGCTCCCACTGTACCTTTACCATCGGAATCTGCTTGTTCCGGAGTCTTGATACTTATATCCAGAAATTTCACTGGTTTTTCCACTCAGTTCAGATTGGGTTACAACACTAATGGATCATCATTCAAAACATGTCTAGGGTCAACATTGTACTTCTTCAACTGAAACACATGAAATATGTCGTGTGTCCCTGTCAACCTATCTGGCTAATCCAATCGATACTGAAGGCGTGGAAAGCGGGAAAACACGGAGCACGCAGCGGAAGCAAACATGAAAAAATTGGAAAAAATAGGAACAGGGAGTCTAGGTCAGGGCTGGCGCCGAGCACCGGTTGCGCCCTGTGCTAATGTCGAGATTTTAAAAATTTTACCTCCTTTCCTCGTTCTAAGTGTTGGCTGTACCAGAACGTGTGCAACCAGTGTAGGTGTGGGGTAGAAGCCTCTGGTACTATTCCTGCAAGCCTCCTACTTCACCTTTGCATGTATATGGATGCTAAACTCTCAGTCTTCCAGTGTATGGCCTGCCTAACTACCATTTGGTAAACAACTAACGATATAGGGAATTTTCTAGAGAGAGAGAGAGAAAGATGTCTGGCTTCTACAAAGAAGAAGCCATCTCAGAATATGTGTGTTATGTCAACAACGATGTATCCCATCCTCCTGTTTAATTTAAATAAAAAACCTTAGGTTAAACTGGACTGGGCCATTAGACTCTTGGTTTAACCTATTGGGCTTAATTAATTATTCTAGTTAGAACCAACTCAATTGCACAACAAATAATTAATTTTCCAGCCCAAATAAACCAGTTCAATCAAATAAGCCTAAATCAGTTAAGTCCCAGGTTAATCCCTAATTATTCAAACTGGGCTAAAGCCCTGAATAATTAATTAACCCACCAAACCAATTTAATTAATTCTCTCTCCATGGACCTTTATTTTATTCTAGCCCAATAATAAAATTAGGCTACTTAAATAAAGTAATTCTATTTAATTTAAAATTAATTCCTTAGCCCATATTTAATTAGGACTCACGGTCTATACTGGGGACCAAAAGACACACCACATTGGCTACTAAAATGACCAAAATACCCTTGTCATATAAATAGCTGTATTTTGCATTTTAAATATTTTCTAATATCACCATAAGGAAATATTGACCCCAAGGATAGCGTTACGTTAGCAAAGTCTCCAACCTATAGGTGTAATGACTAAAATACCCTTCTATACATCGCTGTACATTTAGAGAGGAAAAAGTGTACTAACACATCTCTAAATGACATCTACCATCCTTAGGCCTCTAGTCTAATGATCCATGACCTCCTGGATTATTTCTGCTTTCCAAGAGAGCTACCCTAAAGCAAACATCCAAGTCATGTTTCTCAGGGCCTTGGATATTTAGATCATTCAGATAACCATAAGGGGCAATATAGTAATGAAACTATCTTATACAAGTCTGTTTTAATTAACTAGTCACACATACCCAACATACAAGTATATTGGCCATACGATAGAATCTCAACTATAGCGTATCAAAGTATATGCTTCCAGCTACGTCAGACTGCCAACTCATACTCAAGTCGTAGAGTACTAGTCCACGTTGTAGTGGTAGTAGTCTAGGTTTCTACCATATAATACTTTTAAGAAACCACTACTACAGGTCCTGTTCTATGTATTCGAAATACGTTTATGTCATAAAGTGAATGGACTACTCACTGGCTAAAGGTAAGCCATTTCCCATTTAGAATTCACAACATAATAACTCAGACATGATAAGATTCTCATTCTCATCAATTGGTTAAGAACAAAAGTTTATGTGTTAAACAACCCGTGATCCATACCTTACTGTGAAAGACCTCCATTCACATGGACCACTTACTTAAACACAATGGGTCTTTTCCAAATGTAATTGTGCACACACAAAATTGTACATTCACAAATAATTTCTGAGAATAAATTTTTTTAGTAAAACATTCGATTTTTACATCCAAAACTTAGTCTAAGAGGGCATATATCCCAACAGATATGCCACTGACCAATTCTCTCCTTTATTGAAAATGGTCCTAAATACCTCGGATTCAATTTCCCACCTTTTGGATGCTTTAGAATTCTTCTATTCGGTGTCAATCTTAGGAACACACTATCTCCTACCTGAAATTCTAACTCTCTTCGCCTATTGTCCTCATAGCTCTTTTGTCTACTCTGGACTGCTTTCAACCTTTCCTTGATCAGCTTGACATTGTCTAACATTTCCTGAGCGCAGACTTCTCCAGACTTGCTTATGTGGTCGTCCTCCGACCAACTCTAGTACAAAGGTACTTAACACTTGTGTCCATACAAGGCTTCATACAGAGCTATTCCAATCAAAGATTAATAGCTGTTATTATACTCCAATTCTGCATACGGTATACATTCAATCCACTTATCCTTAAAATCTGATACACAGGTTCTCAGCATGTCCACTAATATCTGAAACCCTTTCTGATTAACCATCAGTTTGCGAATGTACCCTTGTATTGAACTTTAAACTAAAACCCATTGATTCTTGAAACTTGCCCTAAAATCAAGATGTAAATCTCGGGTGTCGGTCGGATACAATACTCGAAGGCACTCCGTGCAATCTGACTATTTCTCGTACATAGGTCTAAGCTAGCTTATCTATTAAATCCCTTAATTCACTGGTATAAAATGTGCTAACTTGGGCAATCGATCCACCACTACCCATATGGTGTCCTTTTGGGTCCTTGCCATGGGAGTCCGGTAACGAAGTCCACGGTCACCTCTTCCCATTTCCATTTAAGTGCTGGTAACGGTTGTAATAATCGTGCTGACTTCTTATGCTCCGCTTTGACTTTCTGGTAGGTCAGACACATCAAGACATACTTAACCACATTCTTTTTCATCCCGGGCCACCAATAAGCCCTTTTTAGATCTTGAAACAATTTTACCTCTCCCAGATGAATGGCATACTTGCTTTTATACGCCTCCTCTAAAACTTTATCCTTCAACTAGTGCTCATCGGGTACACACAAATGATCTCAAAAAATACAAAACTCCTGGTTCATCCTGCCGAAAATCACTGCCTTGCCATTTAAGCTCATTGTCCATGAAAAACTAAAATTCCACATTACTTTGCTAAGTCTCGATGATCTCCCGCCTTAGGTCTGGTATTAACCTTAGCTTGCTAACAACAATCCTCTCTTCTTGCACTTCTACTATTCTATCCAACACATCCTGAACCTCTTGAATCTCTTGCATTCTTAGCCTTGCCATTTTGACTTTCTAGCTCAGGGCATCAGCAACAATGTTAGCCTTTTCGGGGTAGTAGTTGATAGGACAATGGTATTCATCCAAAAATTCCATCCATCTCCGCTGCCTCAAATTCAAGTCCTTTTAGGTGAAGATGTACTTCAGGCTCTTATAATCAGTGAACACTTCATATTTAGCTCCATACAAGTAGTGTCGTCATTTCTTTAAAGCGAATACAATGGCAGCCAGCTCTAGGTCATGCGTGGGATAACTGACTTTATGAGGCTTTAACTTTCGAGAAGCATAAGCGATCACCTTCCTATCCTGCATCAACACTGCTCCCAAACCATCCTTCAAAGCATCAGTATACAGTGTGTAAGACTTATCTTCCTCTGGCAGACTCGACACAGGTGCTATCATTAACCTTCACTTCAGCTGTTGAAAACTCTTTTCACATTTCTCATTCCAGATAAAGAGTACGTTCTTTCTCAGCAACCAAGTTATAGGCAATGCTAACGTTGAAAATCCCTTAATAAACCTCCTATAGTAGCCGGCCAATCCCAAAAAGCTTCAAATCTCCGTGATGTTCTCTGGTTACTTCCAATCCAAAACTGCTTCAACTTTTACTGGGTCCACCTTGATTCCATCCTTGGTTACCACATGGTCAAGAAATGCCACACTATCCAGCCAAAACTCGCACTCGCTAATTTTGGCATAAAGCTTGTGCTCTCTTAGCTTTTCCAATACCAGCTTCAAATGTTCTACATGATCCTCCGAGCTCTTGGAATATATGAGTATGTTGTCAATGAATACCACCATAAACTTGTCCAAGTATGGTTGGAAAACTCAATGCATCAAATCTATAAATATAGCTGGTGCATTAGTTACCCTGAAAGGCATCACCACAAACTCATAGTGACCATATCTTGTATGGAAGGTCGTCTTAGGAATATCCTCCTCATTTATCCTCACTTGATAGTATCCTTACCTCAAATCCAATTTGGAGTAACAACTGGATCCTTGCAACTGGTTGAACAACTCGTCAATTAATGGTAGAAGATACTTATTCTTGATGGTCAGGTTGTTCAACCCTCGTAGTCGATACATAGCCTCAAGGTCTTGTCCTTCTTCTTCATAGATAGCACTGGTGCTCCCCAGGATGACGTGCTAGGTCTGAAGTAGCCTTACCTCACCAACTCTTCTAGCTGCACTTTCAATTCTTTCAGCTCCGCCGGTGCCATCCGAAATAGAGTTCAGGATACTAGTTCCGCTCTGGGAACTAGATCAATAGTGAACTCAACTTTTCGATTAGGAGGTAGAGAAGTGAGTTCCACAGGAAACACGTCGGAAAAATCTTTTACCACCTCAGTATCTTCGAGTGTGCTCTGGGCCTTCAGCTAATTTATCACATAGGCTAAATATCCTTAACATCCCTGCTTCAACAACTTCCGGGCTTTCGCTCCAATTGTTAAAAACTTCAATTCCTTTACTCTCTTGCCGTTGAACTCCAACACATCGCATCTCGGTCTAATGAACTGAACCACATTATTCTTATAGTATACTCTAGCCCCATGCTTAGCTAGCCAATCCATACCCAGAATCAAGTCATAATCATCAATAGCTAAGACAACCAAGTCTCCCCCAAGCTTTCTCTCCCCATTTCAATTTTATAATTCCGCACATACCGATCAGCTTGCACCATTTTCCCTAAAGGCGTACTCACCAATAAAGTAAAAGGTAGTTCTACTCCATCCCAACCCAAATGATATGCATAATTCTTGTTTAAATAGGAATGGGTAGATCCAGGGTCTATCAATGCATTAATGGAATGACTTTGGATAGTAAACGTACCTTCCACCACCCTGTATTAGCTCCATCCTCCTCCTGGTTAAGAGTTAAAACTTTTGCTCTCACCTGTGGCTTTTGCGTTCCATTTTCGGAAGCTCCCATAGCATTGGCTCGATTGGCTCCCGTGATCTGAGTTGGGTTTTCTTGTCCGACTTTGAGAAGTTTAGGGCAAGCATTTCGCAGATGGTTCAAGTCTCCGTAGTGGTAGCATTACTCCTCTGGACCAATAATTTTTCTCCATATGGCCCATTTTCCCGTAGTGTCGGCATAATGGAAGATTCTGCATAGGACCAACTAGTGCTATTCGTGCTTGCTTTCCCTGGTTCTGTCACTGCTGGTTAGTAGGGCACTTGTTGGGTTGCTGCCTCTAGAAAGGTCTTAGCAGTTGTCTTGGTAGCAAGAAAGGTCTTGGTACCATCCTGTTATGATCCTCATTCTCAATCTGAGTAGCTGAGTCCACGACCCCTGAATAGGTCATTAGTGGAGAAGGTGCCAACGTCCTTCTTAACACCTGCCTTAACCCTTTGACAAATTGTCTCGTCCTGTTCTGTTCGGTATCCACCAGCCTCTTGTAGTACTTTGACAACTGAGTAAAATGTGCCGCATGCTGCATCACAGTCATACCTCCCTGCTTCAAATTCTAGAACTCATCTTCCCTTTTCTCTAGTATCTATTGAAGGATATATTCAGCTCTGAATGCCTCCACAAAGTTGGCCCATGTCCAGTCCTGATCAATCATCTCCCAGTCATCTTGGACTCATTGCGACCATACTGAGCTGGGCCCCTCAATCGGAATGCAGCAAACTTCACCATTCACTTCTCAATATAATAAAGCTTAGCGAAGATGTCCTCCATCTGTTCCACCCATTGTTCTACTTTCTGATCCTGCTCAGCCTCTCTCAAGAAGATAGGGGGTTGAAAATTCATGAACCTCTCCAAGGCCTCGTCTTCTCCCTTTGGATTCCTCTGCTCAGTTAGAGTTTGTAGAATCTCGGTCATTTTATGGAATGCTTATCCCATTGTCACATTGACAGGTTCTTCCGACCCCATTTCTCTAGTTCTGGTTCATTCTCATCCCCCCAGTTGGGTGATGGCATTTGAGTTATCTCAAACTCCGGTGTCACAGGCTCAGCTTTAGGAACCCTTCTGTTGGATATGGCTGCACGACGCTTGGGTGCCATTCTAAACCATGTCTCAGATAATGAGTTTTATGCATCAAAGTTTAAAACATTTAAATTGAGCATGCATTCATATTCATGTTTAAGTAAAAGAAAATTAGATGCACATTTTTTTATAAAAAATTGCATATAGATTTTTCTCAAGATTTAGAGTACTCCAGGTATTTTTATTTACATAAATTTTAAAATAAAGCAATAAACATGAATAGACTCCTTAGCATAGGAGTTTACTGAAAGTGGTAAATAAAACGTCCTAAGCATAGCAAAACTTAGCCTCTCTACTCCTAATCGGAGTCTTCAAAGTCGGTATCATACAACCATCCCCCAGAATTCCTATAAAAGTCTATCCCAGCCCCATTCACAAACCCATAGTCCATTGGCTCCTTCTTGGGTCTCCAAGAACTCTCCCCGGTTTCAACCTGGTTGGGTGGGGGTATAAAGGAAGGTCTAGGTGGAGATTCATATTCTATCTTCCCCGGGTTATCACTATCAGCAATCAAATCAATTATAGGACTAGGAGGGAGGGGAACATATTTCATGTCAATCTTCTCACCTTCACTGCCAGTAACTAAGTCTATCACAGGTATTAGGGGTGGCTCAATAATCTGAACCTCATTATCACTACTCTCATCCAATGGTATGACTGGTTGAGGTGCGGGTTGCGGTGCAGGCTAAGGTATTAGTAAATCTTCCGGGTGAATAGGGATGTGAGGATGCCATTTCTACCATTTCCTTGCAGTTCTAATTATTCTAACCATCCAACAGCATAAATAAGCCAGGTTAGTCAAAAGATTTAACCTTAATAAAACAAAGCATATACTATTAATAATTGACTAAACCTTAGCTCTGATACCACTTGTAACACCCCACTGCTTAGGCCAATTAGGGCCAGGGATGTCGCCCCACCCACAGGACAAAGGGGCTTTATAACTAGGTCACATAAAATAAAATAGAAGAAATACTTCAAAATTAAACTTATTACAACCCAACAAAACATGAACAAATTCAAAAATAATTGTCCGCTACAATCTCTTAAAAGCAATACATAAACAAAATAACAGAGAGTCTTCAAAACCATAGGCAACAATCTAGCTAATGACCTTCACGGCATGATCGACCTAAAAACATGGTATAAAAAGTGGTGAGATAAAAATCTCAGTAAGCCCGTGTGTGCTTTGAGTGTTTCAAGTAAAAACAGTTCATGTATGCAAGTTGTAATAGTTTCATAAGAGAAAGTGCTGGCAAGCTTTAAATAAATGTTAAAAATGAAGAGTGGTGGTTTGCTTTCCAAACATACATGTGTACAATAAATACAACCACTTAAAGAGGTAGCCATGGCACCACACGTTGGGCACCATGACAATATAACAGTTAGAATGCCACACATTGAGCATACTGACAAAAGGTAGGTGTATTATTATAATAATATTGGTAAATAGTAATATTTAAATAGTATTATTATAATTAATTAATTAATTAATTACACTTAATTTTTAATTAATAAATTAATAGATAATAAATAATTAGTAATAAACAATAAAAAATAATAATAAATGAATTATATTATATTTTTAAATAATACATAATAAATAAATTTTAATATAAATAATATTTAGGAATATAGGTAAAAGTTTTAACTATGGTCTACAAGGTCATTAATTAATTCAAATATTTTATTTATTATTATTATTTATATAAAAGAATTTATTTATTATTATACATACATACATATATTATTTTTAATAAAAGATATTATTTATTTGACTAATAAAATATTAATATTTCATTTAATATTCCATTTCCAAATCTCCCTAGGAATTTTGAATCTCTTAGGAAAAATATAGTAGTAATTCTAATTAAAGTAATAAAATTTGTGTAACAAAAATAACGTAGGATTAACAAGAGAATAATCTTTCACCATGATTTTCCTATTGCTAGACAAGATTCATAAACACATTCCCAAACATCATCCAATAGGCTAATCCATTCATGAACATATGCTTGAATTATCACATACTATCACAAGGCTAATTTCCTACTAGGCATATTCATCATTTATGGCTACAATGACAAATAAGAACATAAAAGCCTAATCACCTTTGGTGTCATAACATCTAACATGCTTTAAACATCCATAAATCTTATTAAACATGATGAACATATATTGATTCAAAAGAAAAATTCATATAGCTTAATCATATATACCAATCCTCAAGTCCTAACTCCATCCACTTCATCCACATGCATACACTCAATCCCTCATTCATATTCAATCTCCCCATCAACATCTAACAAACATGATTTCAAAAATAAAAAGAAGAAATAAGAAAAATACTTGATAGTCAATCACTTGATGAAGACTAAAAAAGGTCCACGCGATTGGGAGCCTTTAGTGGTCCAAATGAAAAATAGCCATGGTTGATGGTTGATCAACCATTTCAGCTGAGAGAGAGAGAGAGAGATAGCATTAGAATGGAATATTGAAAATTGAATAGAAGAGGAAGAACAAGAGGTTTGTTGTTGATTTACCTTGTTGATGTTCTTGAGACCTTTAAGAAAAAAAAAAAGCTGATTTTGATTCGTTCAAAAATTCTCTTTTGTGTGATTTGGTGTTATAAAGGCCAGAAATGAAGCCCAGGGACTAAGTAGGAGTGATCTAGAGTATTTGAGAGTGAATAATTAATTAATTGGTTAATTAATTATTCAGGGCCTAGGTCCAATATGAATAATTAAGAAATTAACCTGGGCTTAAACTAGGGGAAACCTAGTTTATCAGATAATGAGAAACCTAGTTTTAGCTAACTAATAAACTAGTCTCTGGTAGAAAATAAACTCTAATCTCCCTAGCCTTACAGAGAACTCACGTCTCTCTCTCTACTCTCTCTGACGTCTCCCTTTTCTTGTTGTTCTTCTTGGACTTTGCTAACCAATATCAAGTGAACCAAGGAGAATTGAGACTGTTCCTCTTCACCATAGTGTTCACCGACTAGAGTATAGGCAGAGGAATATTCCGAGAGTTGGAAAGCTTGGCGTTGATGCAAACAAGGCGAAGTAGAAGGCTAGCGGGTGTTCAGCCGAAAGCTTCTTCAAGTGGGCGAAGCGAGGTGATTCCAGTCATTCAATCCACTCCTACTCAACCTAGAAGGGTTAAGGAGCACAAATGTATGATCTTCACACTTCCGTAAGGCCTCTAAGGCTTGCGGTTTATTTTTCTCTCCATTTTTTTAAACCGTGCATGCTCCCCTGTTTTCGTCTCCCTCAATGTGGTATCAGAGACATTGATTTTTTATCAATATAGGGAGCATGGTAGTTAATAAAAATGGAAAAGATGATTATACCTGTGATCCTTCACTGTTTTGGTATGGGATAGGCTTGATGTAAGCTTCACCATTGAAGCATAAGAGCCCTCTGTAAAAATTTTTTGCTTTGAAGTTTAATCGTGTAAACCCAATTTAAATGGGTATAGGCGATTGTGTTTTTGTTTTGGATGTTTTTTGCAAAGTATATATGTCCAAAGAAGCCAAAGAAGGCTGGAAAAATCGAAAAGAGAAGTCACTGCAACTTCGTGCGCGAACAGAAGAAAAAACGAAAAAGAAAGCACTGTTCATAAGCCGCCGTCGCGCAGAGCCGAGCCGAAGCCGCCGCCTGATTTCTGTGTCTGGAGCCACTGGTTTATATGCGCCAAGCCGAGCCGATAGAATTGCAAATTTGCAATTGCGCGCGGGTCACGCATGGGTCAGGCGGCCGATTCGGATAAAGACACGGGTGAACTGCAAAGAGAAGCCGGGCGCGGGCGCGGGCACTCGGGCGGGCAGGTCGCGGCTTGGTGGATTGAGGTAGCGTCTGATCTGGTGCGGCTGGTGCACCGGTGGGCGCGGTGGACCGAAGAGCAGAAGGCGCCGATCTGGGGCGGCCAGTGCAGTGGACCGCCAACGATTTTTACAATTTTTTACTTTTTTTTTCTTTTTTTGTTTTGGGTCCCATACCAGGTGAAGTTAATATTTTTGCAATATTTATATTCTTGAAATATATTTGCATGAAAAATATTAGTAAGGGATTTTAGGATTAAAAAGATCATTAATTAATTAATTAATGTGTTTAATTCTATTATTTGGGCACTTAGGTTTAAAAAAATAGAAAAGTATGAAAACGTTTACTGTTTTCGAGCATGCTATTTTTTTATGTACCTATGTGTGCTTTTTCTCAAACACCAAAGTCTTTGGAAATATTTTTTACAAGAAAAATATTTTTCTTCAAAAATTAAATGGTTATTTTAATTGGTACAAAAATTAATCCTTGAATATTTTCTCAAATGATTTAATCCTTGACATAGAAAATATATTGGATTTAGATATTTTTGTAAATTAAAATGGAGAGCCATTTTGTTTTGTTTTGGACTAGAAAAATGATTTTGTCAAATAAACTTGAGACCAAAGTCTCTAGAAAGTTTTAATTGGAAAATTTTTGAAATCATTAAGTTTTAACTTAAATAAAATTAGTCCATGGAGAAAATCTCTCAAAGGATATAAGCCTTGACATAGAGATTTTATTGGACTTAGATATTTTATTTTTGAGTTAAGGAAAAACTTAACGGAAATTTCAAAAGGATATTTTCCAGAAAACCTTTATTTTAAAAGACTAAGTGGGAGAGGGGTTCCAACGGCCCCACGGCTTCCATCACGGTCTACATTAGAGATCGTAGATCCCGTCGCGTCACCCTGGGAGTGAACCCGTATAGGATGAGGATACCACAAGAATTTAGATCTAATGGAATGATGTAATTAATAACCCGGGTCACGTACTATGATCGGCCAGCCCACGTTGGAGGTTATAGCGCGAGGTATGTCTTTAAGAAATGAGAGGAAATGGCCATCCCACGATGGAGATATTCTCTAGACCATTACCTAGAAGGGAAATTAATTTGTGGTGGTTAATACACTTAGCTTAGGAAACTGTTAATCTTCCTAAGAAGCTACGTAAGTTTTCCTAAGAGCCAAATTATTTTCAGTGCACAAATTTTATTTTGTTTTCACAAACTAAATTCTTTCTTTTATTTTTGATTTTCAGAAATGGTGGGAGGTTCTTTTAGTCCATTGGCCGTTATTCTCAGGGAGAATAAGTTAACGGGTCCAAACTATGTGGACTGGAACAAGAACCTGGACATAATACTCACAGCTGAGGAGTATAAGTATGTCTTTTACGGGACTTGCCCAATTATCGGGGAAGGTTCCACCGCTGAAGAGCGAGAGGTTGAGAAGGCGTGGAAGAAAGCTGATGAAATGGCACGTTGCTATATGTTAGCTTCCATGTCTAATGTGCTCCAATCAAAACACGAGCCCATGGCTTCTGCATATGACATAAGTCAATCATTGGCAACTATGTTCACAGACAAGAGCCGGCCCGCAAGGCAGGAGGCTCTTCGAACTATTGTGAACACTAAGATGGCTGAGGGAGCATCAGTCCGAGAGTATATGCTCAAGATGATTGCTGCTTTCGAGGAGGCGAAAATCTTAGGGGCTGTCATTGACCCCGAGAGCCAAGTGGATATGGTTCTCGAATCTCTACCGGGCTCTTTTACTCAGTTCAAGTTAAACTATAACATGAATAAGTTGAACATGAGTTTAACTGAACTGATGAAGGAGCTCCAGATGGCGGAGAAGGTCATGAAGCCGTAATCTAAGGCCATGATTGCTAAGGCTTCTTCTTCAACAACTGGGCCTAAACCCAGAAAGTTCAAGAGGAAGAAGGGGAATGCAGCAGCCCAGCCCAAGACCCAGCCCAAGGACAAGCCAAAGGGCAAGTGCTTCAAGTGTGGCACGAAGGGACACTGGAAAAAGGAGTGTCCAGATCTTCAAACCCAGAAAAACCCCACAGGTAATGTTTACTATCTAGAGTCCATATCAATGGTAGGATCAACTTCCACTTGGATTGTTGATTCAGGAGTCACTGATCATATCTATAACTCCTTACAGGGGTTTAAGAAGATAAGAAGACTCAAGAAGGGCGAACATGGGCTTCGAGTGGGTAATGGAGCACAAGTCTGGGCCTTTGCAGTGGGAGAGCTGGATCTAATTTTTTATTGTAATAAGATAGTGGTTTTAAAGGATATTTTATATGTACCTGGTTTTCGTCAGAATTTGATTTCAGTTGTTAAACTTATTAATCAAGGATATTCTGTATCTTTCCATTCTGGTATTTCTATCAGTAGAGATGGAGAAATTTTATGTACTGGGCACATGTATGGAAATCTATTCTTTTAAAACCCTATTAGCAACCAATCAAATAACGTTCAGTCTGAACCTTTAACTAAGAAGAGAAAGACCAATATCAATGATTCATACCTTTGGCATCTAAGGTTGGGTCATATTAACTCAACCAGGATTCAGAGGCTAATCCATGATGGGCCTTTAGGCTCATTGAGATTGGAAAGTTGGCCTCAGTGTGAATCCTGCCTGATGGGAAAGATGACCAAGAGGTCATTTACACCAAAGGCGAATAGAGCCAAGGAGGTGTTGAGTCCTGTTCACACTGATGTGTGTGGTCCTTGTCTACACCAGCTAGAGGAGGTTTTGAGTACTTCATCACTTTCACGGATGATTGTACAAGGCATGGTTACATTTACCTGATGAGACACAAGTCTGACTCTTTTGACAAGTTCAAGGAGTTTAAGGCTGAAGTGGAGCGTCGGACAAGTAAATTAATCAAAACCTTACGATCGAATCGTGGTGGAGAGTACCTCCTAGGTGAATTCAAGGACTACATGGTACATCATGGGATAGTATCCCAGCTCTCTGCGTTGGGAACACCCCAGCAGAACGGAGTAGCTAAGAGAAGGAACAGGACATTGATGGAAATGGTCCGAAGCATGATGTCTCATGCTACTCTTCCAGTGTCCTTTTGGGGATATGCCTTGGAAACAGCGGCATATATTCTGAACTTGGTGCCTTCCAAGTCAATACCTAGGACTCCCTATGAGATGTGGACTGGGCGTAAGCCAAGTCTGAATCATCTCAGGATTTGGAGATGTCCAGCTTATGTACTGATCAAGGAAGATAAGTTGGAACCAAGATCAGAATTATGCTATTTTGTTGGGTATCCAAAAGGGACAAAAGGAGGTTACTTTTATCATCCTAAGGAGCAGAAGGTACTAGTCAGTACCAATGCTAGATACTTAGAAGATGATGAAAGTACTTCCACTAAAGGTTCAACGAAGTTAGAACTTGAGGAGAAGTTATTTACGGAATCAACTTCTTCTGACCCGATTATGGAATAAGAAAAGGCACAGTCTCAAGAGCCTGTGCAAATGGAGCCTCGTCGTAGTGGGAGAGTGTCTAGGGTTCCGAATAGATGGACTGGAGAAGCCTTTGAGCTGGTCTCCGACCATCAGGAACAAGACCCCACTAGATACGAGGAGGCTATTGCTGATGCCGATGCAAATCTATGGCATGAAGCAATGAAAGCTGAGATTGAGTCTATGTAACTCAATTAGGTTTGGGATCTTGTAGCTTCACCTGAGGGGATAAAACCCATTGGGTGCAAGTGGGTATACAAGAGAAAGAGTGGAGTGGATGGAAAGGTGGAAACCTTCAAAGCTTGGCTTGTAGCGAAAGGGTATACTCAGAAAAAGAGAATCGACTATGAGGAAACCTTTTCCCCAATAGCCATGCTTAAATTCATCTGCATCCTCCTTGCCATCGCATGTCACTATGACTACGAGATGTGGCAAATGGATGTCAAGACGACATTTTTAAATGGCCATCTTAGCGAAGACATCTAAATGTCCCAACCGGAAGGCTTTATTGCTGAAGGCCAGGAACACATGGTTTGCAAGCTTAAGAAGTCCATTTATGGACTTAAGCAGGCATCGAGAGCATGGAACATTCGTTTTGATGAGACTATAAAGTCTTATGGTTTTATTCAAAACGAAGATGAACTATGCGTGTACAGGAAACTTGAAGGCATTAATGTGGTTTTTCTTGCCTTGTATGTGGATGACATTCTACTCATTGGAAATGATGTAGGGACATTGTCATCTACAAAGGTTTGGTTGTCTAGTCAATTCAGTATGAAGGATTTGGGAGAAGCCAGCTATATTCTCGGGATTAGGCTTCTTAGAAATATGAAGCAGAGAATGTTAGGATTATCCCAAGCGACATACATTGACAAGATGCTGGCCAAGTACAGCATGGACTCATGCAAGGGAGCTCTAATCCCTTGCAGACATGGGTTGTCATTTTCTTCGAAGGACTGTCCTAAGTCTTAAGAAGAAAATGATAGAATGAGTAGGATTCCCTACGCTTCGGCTGTGGGAAGTCTCATGTACGCCATGCTGTGTACTAGGCCAGATATCTGCTTTGCCGTGGGCTTAGTTAGCAGACATCAGTCAAACCCAGGGGAGGTTCATTGGCAAGCTGTAAAGCATATTCTCAAGTACCTCAAGGGAACGATAGATTATATGCTGGTTTACAGGGCTGATGATTTGGTTCCTATAGGATACACAGACTCAGACTTCCAGGCGGATAAGGATGAGAGAAAATCCACTAGTGGATATGTCTTCACCTTATCTAGAGGAGCAATTTCATGGAGGAGTATTAAACAGTCTTGTGTTACTGACTCAACCATGGAAGCTGAGTATGTGGCTGCTTCGGAGGCGTCCAAGGAAGTAGTTTGGCTCTGGAAGTTCCTTTCAGAACTTGGAGTCATTCCACATATGAACAGACCGATTGTGATGTATTGCGACAATATTGGAGCAGTATTGCAATCTAAGGAGCCTCGGAACCACAAGAAGGGCAAACACATCGAGAGGAAGTACCACCTGATCCGGGATTTCATCCAGAGACGGGAAGTCGTGGTGGAACATATTACCTCATATAACAATCTAGCAGATCTATTCACCAAGCCTTTGGCTGAGAGAGTCTTCAAGAGACACTTAGACGCCATAGGGGTGGGCACCTATGGACTTACCTAGTCTTAGAGTGCAAGTGGGAGATTATTGGATTGTATGCCCTCTTAGACTAGGTTTCTGATGTAAAATCGAATATTTTAATAAAAGAATTTATTTTCAGAAATTATTTGTGAATTTACTATTTGTTTGTGCATGATTTTTGTTTGGAACAGACCATTGTGTTTAAATAAGTGGTCCATGTGAATGGTGGTCTTTCATAGTAAGGTATGGATTACGGGTTATTTAACACATAAACATTTATTCTTAACCTATTGATGAGACTGGGAACCTCATCATGTTTAGGTTATTATATTATGAATTCCAAATGGGGAATGGCTTACCTTTAGCCAGTGAGTAGTCCACTCACTTCATGACATAAGCATATTTCGAATACGTAGGACAGGACCTGTAGTAGTGGTTTCTAAAAGTACTATATGATAGAAACCTAGACTACTACCGCTACAGCGTGGACTAGTACTCTACTACTTGAGTATGAGTTGGTGGTCTGGCGAAGCTGGAAGCATATACTTTGATTTGCTATAGTTGAGGTTCTATCGTAGGGTCAATATACTTGCATGTTGGGTATGTGTGACTAGTTATTTAATACAGACTTGTACAAGATAGTTTCTGCACTATATTGCCCCTTGTGGTTGTCCGAATAGTCTAAAATGTCCAGGGTCCAGGGAAACATGACTTGGATGTTTGCTTTAGGGTTGCTCCCTTGGAAAGCGGAAACACTTCAGGAAGTCGTGGATCATTGGACTAGAAGCCTAAGAATGGCAGATGTCATTTAGGGGGGTGTTAGTACACTTCTTCCTCTCTAAATGTACGGCAATGTGTAGAGGGGTATTTTAGTCATTTCACCTGTAGGTCGGAGACTTTGCTAATGCAGCATTGTCCTTGGGGTCAATATTTCCTTATGGTGATATTAGAGAATATTTAAAATGCAAAGTACAACTATTTATATAGAAGGGGTATTTTGGTCATTGTAGCAGCCAAGGCTATGTGTCTTTTTGGTCCTCAGAATAGCCCGTAAGTCCTAACTAATTTTGGGTTGAGGAATTGGTCTCAGTTCAAGAGAATTTTATTTTATTTTGTTTTATTTAATTTTATTCAGGAAGTCTAATTTATTATTGGATTGGAATAAAATAAATTAATTAATTAAAATAGGAGTTGAGAGAAATTTAATTATCTAGTTTAATTGGTTAATTAATTATTCAGGGCTTAGGTCCAGTATGAATAATTAAGAAATTAACCTGGGCTTAAACTAGGGGAAATAATTAATGTTTAATTATTTATTGGGTTATTTATATAGGCCCAAGAAATAAATAATTAAAGATTAATTATTATGGTTCATTTGAGCTCATTAATTATTTATTGGGTTGTTTATATAAGCCCAGAAAATAAATAATTAATGTTTATTATTTTAGGCCTTTTGGGTCCAAGGCCAAACTAATTCTCAGGATAACATCCGGATGTTTTGAAATCCCGGGGATATGTTTATCAGATAATGAGAAGCCCAGTTTTGGCTAACTAATAAACTAGTCTCTGGTAGAAAATAAACTCTAATCTCCCTAGCCTTACAGAGAACTCACGTTTCTCTCTCTGCTCTCTCTGACGTCTCCCTTTTCTTGTTGTTCTTCTTGGACTTTGCTAACCAATAGCAAGTGAACCAAGGAGAATTGAGACTGTTCCTCTTCACCATAGTGTTCACCAACTATAGTATAGGCAGAGGAATATTCCGAGAGCTGGAAAGCTTGATGTTGATGCAAACAAGGCGAAGTAGAAGGCTAGCGGGTGTTCAACCGGAAGCTTCCTCAAGTGGGGCGAAGTGAGGCGATTCTAGTTGTTCAATCCGCTCCTACTCAACCTAGAAGGGTTAAGGAGCACAAAGGTATGATCTTCAAGCTTCTGTATGGCCTCTAAGCCTTGTTGTTTATTTTTCTCTCCGTTTTTTTAAACCGTGCATGCTCCCCTGTTTTCATCTCCCTCAACTTCCACCACCAATAAGCATTGAGCGAGTCGGACCTAATGCTATTGTTCTGACATAACCATGCCCCTCAAATCCCATAAATTCTTGGAATATTTGTTGTCTGCGTTCCAACGTACGCTCTTCAAGAGGCAATTCCTCAAGCCTTGCATTCATTGCACTCTGCACAATGATGCAAGTGTGAAGCAATTTTATACATTATAAATAACACAATAAATAAATATTATGCATTAGAAATTATACAATAAATAATATCTAAGAGGTAGTAGTTCGTTACAATTAGTTTGGCTGCTTCTGGATCTCTAATTATGCCATTTGCGTCCATCCGTGTTTTCATATAAATAGATAGTGGATTTGTTTCCTCACCTTTCTTTGTCATCTGAAATATGGAAAGTGAAAACTTGTACCATTTATTTAAAAAAAAAAATACTTCTGTTAATGTAGTATAATGAAAATGTGATGACTTACATCAGCTTGAATTACCACAAATGGTGTTCTACCACATCTGTGTGGAAGGCCATGCGTTCCATGGTTACGCTTATTTTTTTCAGCAGCTTCCTACCAAAGTGTAATAAATAACTCAGTTATTTTCATCAAATTAGTATAAATTGAGATAAACAACATTCTATCTTGACTAAAAAATGAAGTTTATTGATGGAAAACTAAAGAAATCCAATTAAGGTTTGATTTGGATTGGACTAGTACTTGCACTCAGTCCAAACTCCAATAATTAACCAGCACTTTCCATTGCTCAGGCTCAACCCTTGATGGAACATTGGCTAAAGCCTCCTCTTTGGTTTTGTTGATAAAGTGGTTCTTCTTTAACTAGATTTTTCATGATGTCCATTTTTCATCATGTGACTTCATGCAATTAATCCTATATGCAGGAGGTACGGTGCTCTTTGACTTCATTTCAAAAAAAAAAAAGAAAAAAAAAGAGAGAGACAAATGAAGAAAAAGTTAAGAATATACTTACTCTAATAGAATAACAATCATGACAAAAAATTGAGATAAAATAAGCCAAAGTTCTATATACTAGTAATTTACCTAAATATCTGCCCAAACACGATCTAATATATCTTCTAGAATGTCTCTCCATGTCTCATAAGTAAGGGGTAGTCGAATACCATTACGAGCAACATTACCAAGATAGGTCATGAAGATTGGTCTTGTAGGTCCAATTGGCTGCATATGTTCATTAAATGCAATCGAAATAGTTTCTCATTCAGCAAGATTTATGGGCTTTGAAGGACCCCTTCCCTTTTTCTTCACATTATTCCCATGTTCTTGCCCAAGAAAGGAAAAAAAAAAAACAGAAATCATTAGTATTAAATTTGGACCACCAGCTTAGTGCAGTGCAATGTCGGTGAATGGATGCATAAGAAGTATATATGACATTTGGAATCATAAAGTAGTGTTTAAATAGGTTGTAAGAAATTCCAGTATTCAGGCCGAGGGTACTGATCCTTTTATCAAATTAGTATGTTCAAGTCAATGATTATTGCAGCACACAACATATCTCTCACTCAAGCCTAGTATAAACCAAAAAAGGCCATGTGCCAGCAAGAATTTTCTAATTTCAGGACAAATATTGTACTCTGGCATTATATAGCTGCCTATTTTATCCTTAAGCAAGATTGTTCAGTGTATCTACATTTTAGTTCCACAAATTGTGGTGCAGAACAATGATTGAACAAGACATTTTGGGACTAAAAAATGGAACTACCAAGCCAAAAATTTCAGGACAGAGTAGAGCATTAATCATTTGAGGAACAAGGATATGTTGTGTGTGGGATTATGGAAGACTTTATAGTCAAGAAAATAAAGGAAAAGATTGCAACTAAAGTAGTATTTATCACTGCCTTATAAATCCCTTCAGTGAAAATTCAATGACATATACCTTATAGGTTAAGTTGTATCAACTCGATCAAGAAATGGAGCAAATATATATTGGTAAAAGTCCATAAATGCTCTTGAGAATCTGGATGTAAGAAATAGAAAGTAGATCCCTAAGTTTTTTCCATTTCAGAAAGCATATATTTAATAACTTTACATTTCAGAAAATAGAAACAGAAAACAAAAGAAGCAGATATTTAAGAAACAGAAAGCAGTCACTAAGCCCTTAAACATTAAAGTTGCCATCTCAAGATAATACTTCTGTGTTTTTATATGATTTTCATTGGCATTAGCATATACACTAAAAAAATTTGAGATTCTCAACATGTTCCTGCCAACTCTTTCTGTCATAGTTTTCCACAATTTTCCATTCAATTGCAAGATTTCCAGTATGCATGGCATATAAAAAGAAATGGGGCAAAAATCAGTAAAGCAGTACGTGCCTGCCAACACTTGTGAGTAGTGTCTTATGAAAAGTGAGAAAATATAATTTCTAGATGACTGCCAACCAGAATAGTGCCAAAATGTGGTATGCTATCATGTGTTTCAAATAAATATATGACTGATCCCTTTATCAAATTAGTATGTTCAAGTTAAACTGCCCCACCAATTCCAATGGGAGTGCCTGCTCATGGGGAGGTACATAGGGTAGTGTGAATCCCTTTTTCTTTTTTTCTTCTTTTTTTAAGTGGAGAGTATATTCCACAGATATAGAATTATTTTGAGATAAGTATCAGTTTTTGGCATCTCAGTGAACATTTCAATTAGCAAAACAATTGTAGTTTGCACCTTATATAATACCCACTTCACCTGGATTTGAATGCTAAAACCTATGTTACACCTTACAGAATAGATACTGTTGAATTATTCTCTCTCATAAAAGCTTAAATAGTTAGAGAAAGCTGTAATTTAAATGCTCAAGTTTGCACCAACATATGGGTTAGACTTCTTACAACATGCCCAATATATGTAAAATTTCCATTCATATTGATGGTAGCATAAATTCAAACCAGGACCTTTTTAGATTGCACACTAACAATGCCCATAGATACCACATCATTTAAAAGCTAAGCTAATAGAGTATAAGTGTAATTTACAATTTAATTTAAATACTCAAACAGCTATCCAGTTCTATATAATATGGGCCATATATAGTTGCTTGGCCCTTGCGTAGTGCGCCATATCCTTCTATACTTGATGAAGAGAAGGACATTAATTTTGTAACCACAACCTTTTATTATTGTTATTCTGGAATTTTCTACGTTATATATATATATATATATATATATATATATATAATGTTTTTTTATCTTTTTTTAATCTGAAGTAAGTTATGAATTTCTTTCTTCTATGAATATCACAGGATGTCACTTCTACGAGGACCTAAAGATAACTCAAACATTAGAATTTCACTTTGTGCAGACCATTTCACCAATATATTATAGCTAATACAATGTTGCTTAATTAGGAAGTGGTGATAGATCTTAGAAAAGAAATGTGCCAAGATTAGAAGAACGAAAAGAAAGAACATGGGAAAGAAAAGAATTCAGTCAGAGTAAGATTAAAGAGGCAAAACCTCACAACAAACAACTCTATTTCATAAATCAACTGTAGCTTCCTAATGTAGAACAAAAAGTACTTCAAAGCTAAGAAAGCTTCATCATTAAGAATAAATCCTAAGAAACTAAATCATTGACCAATGCTGCATGTTCACTGTATTTCAACCCTAATGATAACCTAGAAACATCTGAGGATTCATTTAGGGCAGGGAGAAAATTACCAAAATAACCTGCAAATAAAAACTCTAGAGAAACAAATATACTGCTATTACAAGATTCAATAGTGATCTTTGAAATCCTCCAAATATTGTTCAATGACTCATAAGTTAAAGTCTTCACAGACCTAGCCGATATGGCACAAACATGTAAATGGTGAATTATTGGCACAAGAATGCATTCACCAATATAGAAGCTATAGGAAAATAACTTCACACATCAAAACCAAAAAAGACACGTGCAATAAACTACAACCAGATTTTGAAATTAAAAAGAAAAAAGGAGGGGGGGGATTGTCATGGAACTTATTCATCAAATTGCAAAAACAAAGGAAACCAGAGGATGCATTTTCAACTCACCAAAATTTTTTTTCTTAAACTTCATGTGCACAGGTCTAATACTAACATGATTCCTCATAATCACAGAGAGAGACTATCACGTGTATCACTTTCAACTGAACAAAAAATAATTGTCTTAAGCATTTAGGGAGCAAAGAACTAATACTAAATGGATTTCTTGTAATGATACAACTAAGATAGCAAATAAACTTAAAATTCTCCATTTAATATCAGGTCATTTCTCATGTTATCATTCATTTAGTTTTTAAATCCTCTGAAACATCAAATTCTCCCAGCTTAGGCTAAAATAGTATGATGGTATTGAAAGAACAGTAGAAGAAATAAGGCATATGGATGAGGGAACAAAAGGGAACAAATGGGACAGTTTCATTCCAGTGAGATGTTACTTAGGCTAATTTTGTTTTGGGAGAATATGAGGGAACAACATTTTACTTATTTTTCATGCATTTGACAGATTCCAAAACTTCTCCTAAAAGAATAAAAGAGATCTTCTGTTCTTTGAGCTAAAAGTTTGGACCATCCTTAAAGTTCTAAAAGTTCTGTTCATTTCATTTTGTTTTCTAAATTTTCCCGCAAAATTTTCAACTCATCAAATGAGATAGCAAATGAGCTTGGTTGAAATAGCTGAGATACATTTTATTCTTAATTATCCTAACCAATCCCTACATCCTCAAACATCCTCAAACAGAAAAGGCACATTTACAAAGATATTAATAGCTGAGATAATCCCTAAAAACCATCCATGGACTTAATCCATTCAGCACACAAAAGTTTGAAACCCTCAGCGCACAGAAGTTTACCCTCAAAGGGCATCAATATAAACAAATAATTGGGAGAAAAAACACATCATGTATCCCAAGAAATGGGCCAATTATTTTCCTTCAATTCCAATAATTACTAATTCAACATCCATGAACCATATCAACCATGTCATCTCGAGTAACCGAATTGAAAGAGCTTTCTCCCTCATCCCTAACTATTGTGTCCACATCGGTTTCCCCATGAAAACTCCAAATGGTATAGTTATTCATGAAACCATGAATAACTAGGTGAGCTTTCACAACATTCTTTGACAAAAAGAAATGATTCCCACATTCCTTACAAGGACAGTATACCAATGAATGTTCATCCTTGAACCGGTATGCAAATACTAAGAATTCATCAACCTTCCCTATATACTCATTTGAAGTCCGTTTTTTTGAATACATCCAACCCCTATCCATGTTGACCCGAATCCCTTGATGAATTTTAAACCCAAAAAAAAAAAAAAGCTATAGTACGTGAGACTCTTAAACTACAAATTAAGATGCATATAAACAACTTCAAAGGTAAAAGTTTTTACTTCATAAAAAAAAAAAAAATCCAACCAATTTCAAATCAATTTAATTCAAGGAAGACATTCAATTCTAGTTACAAATTTAAATTGATTTACAAATTGTCCACCTTCTATTATGAACAAGATCCATAGAGTATGCAAATGCAAAATAACATTCCCAATTATATCCTAACTATTGAAGCTACCTAACAAATTCATTCTAAGCTATATTCTGCAATTAAAAATATGCACTTGCCACAAAATAAAATAGTTAATAACAAATTTTTCAACAACAATTAAACCATATAAGGGAGAGGAATACCTTTGCTAGTAGTTGTGCCCAATGATTTAAAGCATCATGTTTTCTTTGTTTATCAACTTCCTTAAAAAAAATGAAGAAGAATAAGAACACCAAAGGCAATAATCCCTTAGAAGAGCACAACTCATATAAGTACTACTGACATATACAATATTATTTTTAAGGGAAGCCATCATTACCGCTATGCTACGTACACCTTTACTAACCATAAGGTAGAAGCCCTTTCTTAGTGCTCTAGAGGCAATCACTTGAACATTGGATATGACAAATATTCGTTTAATAAAAGAAATTTTTTATCTTACAGTTTCTTTTGTTTACTTTAAGTAATATAACTGTTTGATAAAGTCCCTAGTACGACATTGTGTTAAGGAAATCATGATAGAAATCATGATATGAGATTCCTACTACACTGGATGGTATTGGTACTTAAATAGTCCCTAGTCATAGTATTAATGAGACAGGACATCATTAATGTGTTAAGACTAGCATGTGTTAGACTTCCTAATTTGATTAGGCGGTGGTTCTCATAACCGTGAGTATTGAGATACTCAAAGTTAACACATGAAAGCTTGTCAATGGAATAAGTTCATTGATGACCTAGCTTTGAGATAATCACATGGATAACTATTTAGTGTTAGTGATATAATCTCAATATAGCAAACGTGCAAGTATCCTTAGACTTGAAATCTCTAAGGTACTTTTGTTTGCTGAGCCTTGTACTTTGATTCCAATCTTAAGAGCTCGATCGAGGGCCGCCTATGGGATGCATATTGGGTATATTGTGAGGTAAACGGAAGTAGTTGAGAGAGTCAATAAATGATTCACCACTCCTAATAGTAGGGGCGAATATCTCACGGCCACTTGTAGGAATTACTGCTCAGAAAGTCCTTGGCCAAGATAATTGTGTATTGAAAATAGTTTCAATTGATACACATCTAGAGTAATGGATTCTTGGTACAAGTACTATTGTATTCGGGCCATAATTATTTCTGGAGGAAGTTGGCACTAATTCTGTGCTCCAAACTGAATGAGATATTGTATGGTGAAAAGAGTTAATTGCACTGAAGTTTGTTATTGAAGGGTTCATGTCAAGCCACTTGACTTCCTGGACTCTTGGGTGGTCATGATGTGTTGCTACATATAGCTCATGATTTGGGAATATGGGTTTATTAATTGATCAATTAATAAACCAATCTTGATTAGAATTAATAGGATTAATTCTAATTAATTATGGATTATTAATCTCAAAGATATTTGGATTAATTCATGTTCTCAACTAATTGACTGGAAAACTTAATAGGTCACACACAATGGAGGATTATATACTCAAGATGTTATTTGATAATATAGTTGTAATTTGT
Source organism: Voacanga thouarsii (assembly GCA_026120185.1). NCBI lineage: Eukaryota > Viridiplantae > Streptophyta > Magnoliopsida > Gentianales > Apocynaceae > Voacanga > Voacanga thouarsii. The sequence goes on from JANUWF010000972.1 coordinate 122,369, forward strand.
GTAATTAGTTGTAATTTGTGGCCCAAGTTGTAATTGTGAGAATTTGATGTTCCCAATTACAATTAGGGAATTCTAATAGGATTAGATTTCTCAGTTTTGGGAAGGGAATTTCGTGTGATATATAGTAGATATAAAACACAAAAATCCTAGTTGATGATATACACGAAATCCCCAGCCAAGTCGCATGTTTTTCCCTTCTTCTCTCTCCCTCTCATTTTGCTAAAAACAAGAGAACCCTAGCCGCCATTATTGTTTATGCTAGCATAGGAAATTTTGGTGCTTGAGTGTATCCTCTATGTGGATTACTGTTAGAGATAATCACACACTGTGATTATAGTGGTTAGACGTTCAACTCACGTGGAGGTTGATCACGAGGATTGCTGGATGGCGCCTTGAATTGAAGAAGAAAATTTTTGTCCTTCGGACAATCACCCAAAGGTAAAAGCTGTCACCTTTACTCACTCTATGTCTTGTTTTCCACATATAGACAGGTCCTAGGAGGGTATCTCGTTTTATTTTCCGCTGCGCTGTATACAATACGAGCCTGAGATACCCAACATATTGATGCATTTAACTATATCCACCCACAATCCTACCAACATTTGTCAAATGCATTAGAAGGGGAGATATTAAGCACATGCCATGCAAAAAGAAAAACAAAATGAAACATAACAAAGTACCAAGACTACTATGATTATGTGACATAGATTTAAGCCTTAGAAGAAGTGCAAAACACCAAAAGACATTATAACAAGAACTTCAAATCAAAAATAATTTCAAGGATGTCAACTCAGTTATCTCGAATGAACTTCACCTCTTAACATCTTTTACATATATTTACCCCTTCTCTAATTATGCGAAATAAAATGCACCTACAATAAACAAAGGGTTCATACTTTCATGTGTAAGCACTAACAAAGCCCATTTTTAATAATCTAAGAAACTAGCATCTAATTCAGAATACATGCTTTCAAACAAAGTTGAAACACAAACTTACCTAGCATAATAACAAAAAAAAAAGAAAAAAAAAGAGACCTTAGCATTCATAACAATGCACAATTTATTGAAACATTTCTAAACTGCAAAAAAAAAAAAAAAAAAAAACAGCTTTGAAGATCAGTAAGATAACCAACAAGGAACCCAGATTCCTTCATACAAAATCAGTCAGTTCACAAAATCATAGTCTATGACAATTCACCTATAGAACACTAAATTCATTGATAGGGCCATTTCAATCAACATATATAATAGAATATGTTAACAGAAACTAAATTATAAAGAAGGTCCCTCAAGTCAAGTCCATGAACTAGACATTCATCAAAACCAAAATAACAAGAACAAACGAGAATCGGTAAATCTAAAAGGTACATTTTCAGCCTGTAATCAAGACCCTCATTGTCGATTCTAATAGCAATTTTAACTTTTTATCAACACGTAGACAAAAAGCAGAGATGGGTACCTAGAAAATCTTAGTGCTAAGCTTGATACTGCAAACCACATATTTGTTTACCTCTTCGAAAATGCAGACAAATTGCTGAAAGACGGCAGATCTTACCTTTAATAAGGAAGAGCAAAAAAACTCTTCAAACCACCCAAATAGAAGGTTGACACCTGATTTGGTTACAGATGGGTAGATTTTTGAGAGATTGGTGGCAAGGGTTTAGTGGTTGGCGGGAGTGAGTGTTGTCGGAAAGGTTGCACAGGCACGCGATAAGGAAAATGAAGCCAAGTAAAGTAAAGTCATTCCAATTTCAATGGTATTTTATCCTATTTTTATTATAAAATAAAATTTCACATTACTTAAGAAGTTTTGAATTTTTTTTTGCAATGATATCTAATTAATTTCATATGAAAAACTAATTTCTTAGCATTATCGAATCTAATTAATTTTTTCTTCTAAAAAAAATATTCAAACTAATAGTTGTAAAGTTTAATTAATAATCTCCTAAATACTATCAATTCTAAATATTAACTATGTTTTTGAACATCTAAAATCATAATATAAAACAAAACTAATAAACCTTATATAAGATCAAAGCCCTTATATATTTTTTGTCCTCCAAAAATCAGTAAAAAAAAAAAAGAGAATTATTTTTCATTAAGAAAAATGCAAAAATGGTGAGAATAATAAAATAGACTTAAATAAACATAGTATCTAATTTATATTTAAAAAAATTCATAAAGGAATCTTATACTATCAAAAAAAATTTAACACAAGAATTGTCGATAAATATTACTTTTTTTATTTAATTAAATAATATGACAATATATAAATGAGCTAGATAATATTTATCTTCTACTGTAGTCATATAACTAAAACATAGATCGTTCTCCTCTTCTCATTCCATAATCTATCATAATATCTAAAAAAAATATAAAAAACAAACGCATTGACAAAGATAAGCATATCAAATTAATAATTCAACCGTTAGACTTGTTAAAATTTCAAACAAAAGTATTATGACAAAATTTGAAGATAATCAGATATATTTTGGCACATAATCTAACATAATATTTAGAAAAATATTTAAAACCTAACACATTTACAAAGATAGGCATACCAAATTAATGATCTAACACTTAGATTTGTAAAAATCACTAAGAAAAGTGTTATGACAAAATTTGAAGGTAATCGGATATATTTTGGCACTTAATCTAGCATAATATCTACAAAAAATATCCAAATCCTAACACATTTTTGAAGATAGGCATATCAAATTAATGATCCAACCGTTAGATTTGTTAAAATCACTAAAAAAAAAAAAAGTGTTATGACAAAATTTAAAGATAATCGGATATATTTTGGTACATAATCTACCATAATATCTAGAAAAATATAAAAAAACCTAATGCATTTACAAAGATATGCATATCAAATTAACGATCCAATTGTTATATTTGTTTAAATCAGTAAGAAAAGTGTTATGGCAAAATTTATAAATAATCGGATATATTTGGTACATAGTCTAACATAATATCTAGAAAAATATAAAAAAACCTAACGCATTTACAAAGATATGCATATCAAATTAATGATCCAACCGTTATATTTATTTAAATCACTAAGAAAAGTGTTATGAAAAAATTTGAAAGTAATCGGATATATTTTGGCACTTAATCTAGAATAATATCTAAAAAAAATCCAAATCCTAACATATTTTTGAAGATAGGCATATCACATTAATGATCCAACCATTGTATTTGTTAAAATCACTAAAAAATATAGTATGAAAATTTTTGAAGATATTTAGATATATTTTGGTACATAATCTACCGTAATATCTAGAAAAATATAAAAAACCAAACACATTTACAAAGATAGGCAGATCAAATTAACGATCTAACCGTTAGATTTGTTAAAATCACTACGAGAAGTGTTATGCAAACTTTAAAGGTAATCAGATATATTTTGGTACATAATCTAGCATAATATCTAGAAAAATATAAAAAACCTAACTCATTTACAAAGATATGCATATCAAATTAACAATCCAACCGTTAAATTTGTTTAGATCACTAATAAAAGTGTCATGAAAAAATTTGAAGATAATCAGATATATGTTGACACTTAATCTACTATAATATCTAGAAAAATATCCAAATCATAATGCATTTACAGAGATAGGCATATCAAATTAATGATTCAACCGTCAGATTTGTTCAAATTACAAAGAAACATGTTATACAAAATTTGAAGGTAAATGGATATTTTTTCATACATAATCTAGCATAATATCTAAAAAATATCCAAAACCTAATGCATTTACAAAGATAGGCGAATCAAATTAACGATCAAATGGTTAGATTTGTTAAAATTGCTAAGAAAAGTGTTATGACATAATTTGAAGCTAGTCGGATATATTTTGGCCATAATCAAGAATAATGTCTACAAAAAAATTCAAAATCTAGCGCATTTATAAAGATAGGCGTATCAAATTACTGATCAAATGGTTAGATTTGTTAAAATTGCTAAGAAAAGTGTTATAACAAAATTTGAAGTTAATCGGATATATTTTAGCCATAATCTAGAATAATATCTACAAAAATATCCAAAATATAACGCATTTACAAAGATAGGTGGTTCAAATTAAGGATCCAACCATTATATTTATTAAAATTACTAAAAAAAAGTGTTATAAAAAAAATTAAAGGTAATTGGATATATTTTAGTACATAATCTAGTATAATATCTAAAAAAAATAGGTAATTGGTCCAAAAAACAATATAAAAATTAATAAAATAGTAATATTAAGATTTGAGCACATAACCACTTGAATATATAAAATTACCTCAACCATGGTATTTGATGAAAACTTCCATTTGATGTTGACATTTATTAATATTTGATAAAATAAGAAAAAATATGCATTTTCCACAGCTTAGTAAAACTGTGGGTAATAAAATCTATTTATCCACAATTTCAAATCTCTGTGGCAGAAAAGTATTTTTACCCATACAAAATTTAAATCTGTGGTAACAAGTAACTTTTACCTACAGAAACATAGCTGTGACAAAATAAAGTGTTAAAAAAGGTTTATATGCCACGGAATTCACAACTATGGTAAAAATCGAGCTTTTTCTCTGTTGCAAATAAAAGCGTTGCCAAAAACCACTTTTTTTGTAGTGTATGGATTCTAACAGTAGTATCAGAGCCACTTGTATGTGTTTTATGGAGATTTGTTCACCATGAAAATAGTTTCATGTTTGTCTTTGCTTTCAGTTTCATGTCTGCGATCACGTTTCTCGAAAAATTATTTTTCATTGATTTTGTTGCCTATGTAAGAAATTGCTTCGTTCATATGTTTGGATAATTGAAAACAATTCTATTGTAACACTCCTACTAAAGATGATAGCAGAAGCATATCAATACCGGGTGTCACCCCGTCCAGTTTCCTAGACAAAAGGTCTTTACAATGATAATAACAGAGTAATATATATATATATATATATGTATGTATGTGTGTGTGTGTGTATATATATATATATATATATATATATAAGGTCTATACTAATGCAATATCTCATGCTAATGGCCTCAAATATACATATATCAGAGTATTTCATACCTGCCATCTCTAACTATAACAGTTATAAGGTACATAATCAAAAAAGGGAAAAGGCCAGACCTATACTGTTGCGACTGTGGTATTGTCCTTCTAATCAAAGGCTCCCTCAACTTTGGATCCTACAAAAGGTAAGATAAAGACACATGTGAGTGATGAATCACCCAATGACTCCCATGTGTGCTAGTGCTTTTCTAAATGAACAGAGTATATAAAACTTTTGTGGAGTAGCATATCATTTGTTCACTAAAAACAATTCCAAAACTCTCTAAAGAAGAGTTAAATCAAAACTTAGTCATTTTTGGAAAACTTTATTTCAAATTTCAAATCATTGCCATGGTTTTCAAATTATAGACACTTCTTCAACAGAAGGTCGGTCTGTTTGCATGTCCCGCAGTCCTTTTTTTCGGCGCCACGTATTATTGTACTGAGTCCTCAGCCTCCCACACTTAACCGTGCGTCGCCAGAATAAGTACACCACAGCGTACTTCTACTCGGTATACCATAGCATGCCTAGTGTACCACAATACAATACCCATCTTATTCACCATAAGCCAGGGGTCCCCATACAAACCTTATTCACCATAAGCCAGGGATCTCCATTCCAGCCATACTCACCATAGGTCCCCATACCAACCTTACTCACTATAAGCCAGGACGACTCATATTAATGTCCTGTCATCCCATTCAGAGTAAGATAATCCCTAGAACTAGCCCAAGTTACTAGGGCCATCTAACTCTAACGTGGGCTAGTATAAAAATCAAAGTCCTTGCTAAATACTCATTGTTTTTAATACCAACCTTGTCTGATTGACCAGGCTAGAGAGTTATCTGATCTCGCAGGATTTTCAAATCAAAATATTTTTAGGGAAAAACAACACTTTCCAGAATTTGATCCCACTGACTCGCAAATCAAATCATCATTTAGATAGGTCCATAGAGCAAAAGAAAATTTATTCCATGGCGCATCAGGGCAATAAAATAATTTCAGGGATCAAAAGTCATTTTCCAAATGTCAATCTCATCACTAGAGACAATTTTCCAAAATTATGTTGAAATAGGATAAAGAGTTTTGTTCACACATCAAAATATGTTGTCAAGAGTATCCAGGTCATTTTTTCCGTATTCGATCACAAAAGCCATTTCTAAGGGTATTCTAGTCATTTTACCCATACCCGATTCCAAAAGACTTTTTGAGGATATTCGGGTCATTTTACCCTTACTCGATTTGAAAAATATTCACAAGAGTTCCAATAAGGATATTTCACTCATTTACTGAATACCTGAGTTCCAAAGGCTTCCATAAAACATCCTAACAAGGACATTTAGATCATTTTCCAAATACTCGATTCCAAAAGGAACTTATTTTAAGAAATCCAGAATTCAAATCCCAATGGAAGATTAAATTCAAAGTTTCCAAACACATTACCAAAAAATGTTCCAATAAGGGCATTCTAGTTAATTTATGAATACTCGATTCCAAAATTTATAATTTTTTGAAAATTCGAAATATTTAATCCAAAAAGGTTTAAATTCACAAAATTTACGCTTTAATCATCTAGGAAGGTTGCCAAGCCAATTATGATGTTCAATCGAGCCCAAAATAGCTTAAAATAGTTCTTACTCAAATAAACCTTAACTATATTCAGGGATTTCCAAAATGGTATAAAACATTGCATTTCATGAAAAAGTGAAGCACATTAGCTTTCAAAAGATTTTAGAAATCAAAGGGACTCACCTCGTGTCCTAAGCGACACTTCTTGTTTACAGCCATTTAGTCACTGTTTCTGCCGTTTCTACTATTCCGTTGGCCGTTTACCGCTAAACCTACACCAAACATCATTTTTGGGTCAATTCGTGTTTAGCCGAAAAATAGCCGACGATTAGCCAATGTCTAGCCAACGAGCCTGACGTTTAGCCGATGTTAGCCGTCTGGGCCGACGGGTAGCTGACAGTTGAAGGAAAACGTCTAACTTTCGTTCGCGTCGTATTTATGTCGTTCGTTTAGTTATTTTCTTTTTCTTTTTCCACATCCATCCTCCCTTCATGTACAAGGGATTCACTTCATCTTTCCCTTTTATTTCATCCCAAATCACGCAATTAAATATCCATAGGTTCGTCCACGTTCTTAAGCAAAATTCTGGAATTTTGCTATTTTGACATTTGATTTTGTTTTGCACATAACTTTTAGTTCACAACTCCGATTTGGCTCCATGATATACCAGAACGACCGTATGACTTTCAAAATTAATTCTACGTAAGTCATTTTTAGAGTCCTAATTCTCTTGAAATCTTACTGGGGGAAAACTGCCCCGGTAGTTTTGTCTCAATTTCACTATTCATGTGTTCTTTTGTTTTCCTTTAGCCTTTAGCACCTTGGAACCATTAATTCACCCAATTTTCCTCCAAATCACCTTTAATTCTGTGATTTCCAGATCTCAATTGTTCAAAAAGATCATATTTGTTCAACAAAAATTTACTTTTCCTAATCAAGGGCTAGTATAATTCATGTTTCCTACCAAGTCACTACTAAGTAACCTCCATTTTTACTTTACTTTGATCACCACTTTCCCAACCAAAATTAAGCCATCAAGCTATCATAATTATTCAGTTCTTCTTCCCACAAAACAGCATTCAAAAACGCTTACACAGCCGGCACGTATTTAAGCATGTATATGGTTTATGCATAAAAGTTCACAAACCCAAGCTTTCATCCGAATCATTGCTTGAAAGTCATATTTTCATGTTAAAATTCATATCATCACGATCATCATTCACCCAACGACAACTTCAATTCGGGTAAGGCAGGGTTTTACCTTGGATTTGAGGCTGTTTGAGAGGCTTCACCTAGTACACCGAGAACAGACACTAGCTAGCCTTTTTGTTTTCTCTTGTTTGAACTCTCTTCTCTTGGCTGCCGAAATTCATGTTGTTTAACAGCCCTTTTCCACCACCATTCACCTCTCAAATCTTGGCCCTTCATTTCTTGTTTTAGTTTCATTGAATGGTGGATATATTTAAGTGTGTTCCAATAGGATTTTTACATTCCAACCACTTTTTCCATCACAAAAATTTCCTTTATTTCTTCTTGCATGGCTGCCAACTTCTTGGCCTAATTTCAGCCATTCAATCACCTTTTCTTAATCTATGTATTAACCAATCAAAATGCACAACACTTTAATCAAACGGGCCCAGAAAATGATGTTTTCCAATTACCAATTTACACATCATTCTTCATTTATTTTGTATTTCTTTAATTCCATATGCTTTGCATGAATCTTTCATGCAACCCATCATGATTTGACATACATCCATGGGCTACCTATCACAAGGTGCCACACGCGCTGTGTTTTAACCGCACTTTCCTATTTTCTTCGAAATAACCAAAATCGAGTCCGTAATGTAAATATATTTTATTTCACCATTTAACTCCAAAATTCTACTGAATCCATTGGTAACACTTAAATTCTTAAATTATTTCTCTATTTGGTCAAATTTGTGGTCAAAGTTGCAGCGCGGTCAACATGACAAAAATGTCCACGATACCTCGGGTAGCGTAATTCACACCAAAAAGTGCGTTTCATCGCACTAATAAATTTCTCTTTTTAAAGTACCCTTAAATTCTTATTTTATTAATAATAGTAGCCTTTCAAAAATTTAGGATACGAGTAGAACAAATCCAATAATTGCACCATGTCCTGACAAAATTTTATTCCACTAAAGTATTCGTCTCATTACACCGATCAACTGTTGTTCTAGGCATCATACAAATTCTCATCCTATTTCTAATAGTGACCAATTGAAAGTGAAAAGGTAGGATGTTACATCCACCCCTCCTTACAAAAAATTTCATCCTCGAAATTAGCTTACACTTGGAATAATTCTGGGTACGTTTTCAACATCTTCACTTCCGTTTCCTAGGCTGCATCTTATACTAGATGATGATTCGACAATACTTTCACAAGTGGAATTTCTTATTCTGCAATTCCTTTTCAGCGTATTCTAAGATCTTGATAGGTCTTTCCTTATACTTCAGGGTCGGAGTCATTTCAATGGGTTCTTCATTTAAAATGTGGGTTAGGTCAGCCATACACTTCTGAAGTTCGGAGACATGAAACGCATCGTGAATACCTTGAAGTTCTAGGGCTAATCTCAATTGATAAGCTACTTTCCCAATCTTTTCAACAATAGGGAATGGTCCTACATACCTAGGCGCCAATTTTTTTCCTTGTTCACTAGTTCCCAATTGTCATTGTGGAGTCAACTTCAAGAATACACGATCTCCTTCAGCAAATTCCAAATATCTTCTACGTTGATCCACATGATTTTTCTATCTACTCTACGCTACTCCAACTTGGTTTTGATCGCCTCCACAGCTTGTCAAGCCTTTTAGAGGATCAAAAGCATCCTATTCATTCGTTCTCGATCTTAACATTCCCAATATAACAGGGACTGACATTTCCTTACATATAATGCTTCAAACAGGGCCATTCTATTGGTTGATTGGAACTATTATTGTATGTAAATTATGCATATGCTAAATTATCATTCCATTTGGTTCCAAAATCCAAAGCACAAGCCCTCAATATATCTTCTAAAACCCTATGTACTCATTTAGTTTCCCCATCCGTTTGTGGGTGCGCTGCTGTACTAAATTTTAATATTATTTTGTATCTTTGTTGCAACTTAGTCCAAAATTTTGAAGTAAACCTGGGGTCTGGATCTGATATAATACTAGAGGGTACTCCATGAAGTCTGATTACTTCTTCCATATAGATTTTACTTAACTTTTTTAAAGAATCCCGTTGGTTGATAGGGATAAAATAAGCAGACGTAGTCAGTCGATCCATTATCGCCCATATAGTATCTCGCTATCCTACCACGATGGGTAATCATGTAATGAAATCCATAGTAATTTCATCCCATTTCCATGATGGAGTTGGTAATGACTGCATTAACCCTCCAGGCCGCTGCTGTTCGACTTTCACTTGCTGACAAGTTAAGCATCGAGCTACAAAATTCAAAATATACTTCTTCATACCAATCCACCAATAGTGCCATTTTAAATCCTAGTACATCTTTATGGCTACTGGATGGATGGTATACTTAATGCGGTGTGCTTCAGTTAGAATGTCTTGCTTTATTGCAGATTGTTTCGGAATACAATAACAATCTCAGTAATAGATAATTCCATCATTGCCTCTCTGAAATTCATCTCCTCTTTTATTTACTTGCTTCTACATCAGTCTTAGCAATTCTTCATCTTTATCTTGTTCATCCTTTAACTGTTGTAGGAAAGCAGGTTGAATGAAATGTTATTTAGCCTTATCTTTCTATCTACTGCAAATTCTTATAATTCTGGAATTTGTACTATCCGAAGAGCTAATAAATTTGCATTCCTACTAAGGGCATCCGCTACGGTGTTCGCCTTCCCAAGATGATACTTAATCTAACACTGAAATTCTTCCAGGAATTTCATCCATTGATGTTACCTCATGTTTACATCTTTTTGGGTAGAAACATACTTAAAACTTTTGTGATCGATAAAAACTTCAAACTCAGCTCCATACAAATAATGCCTCCACTTCTTAAGAGCAAACATAATCGCTGCTAATTTTAGATCATGCATAGGATAATTGTCCTTATGTGGTTTCAATTTCCTAGAGATATAGGCTATCACCCTTCTTTCCTATATCAATACTCGTCCTAATCCTTCTTTTGACGCATCAATGTACACTTCATAAGGTTTTTCCATCTGAGGTAAGGCTAAAATAGGAGCAAAACTTAACCTCTTCTTCAGTTCCCGAAAGCTTCACTCACTTTTCTCAGTCTAAACATAAGAAACTTTATTTTAGGTGAGCCGAGTTAAAGGTGAAGCTATCTTAGAGAATCCCTCAATAAATCTTCGATAATACCCTGCCAATCTTAGGAAACATCAGATTTCAGTCGGAGTCTCGGGACATTTCCAACTTCTCACCACTTTAACTTTGGTAGGATCTACGATAATCCTGTCTTTGGATATCACATGCCCCAAGAATGCTACTTCTTGTAGCCAAAACTCACATTTACTAAATTTTGCGTACAATTTGGCCTCTCTTACCTTTCCCAATACATTTCGAAGTTGTTGTTCATGTTCTTTGGGATCCTTAGAGTACACCAGAAAATCATCTATGAATATGACCATGAAATTATCTAAGTAAGGCCGAAATGTTCGGTGCATCAAGTCCATGAAAACAGCAGGAGCATTAGTAACACCAAAGGGCATCACTAGAAACTCAAAATGCCCATATCGAGTGTTAGATGAAGTTTTCGGTGTATCTTCTTCCCAAATCCGAACATGGCAATACCTTTGTCTCAAGTTTAATTTCGAAAAGCATCCTGCTCCTTGCAATTGGTCAAACAGTTCATCAACCATGGGCAGCGGATATTTATTCTTTGCGGTTACTGCATTCAACCCTCTATAATCTATACACATCTGCAATGGCCCATCATTATTCTTAAAAACAATACAGGTGCTTTTCATGGTGAAGTACTTGGTCGAATGAACCCTTGTTCCATGAATTCTTGAAGTTATTTCTAGAGCTCTTGTAATTCTGTAGGTGCCATCTTATAAAGAGTCCTTGAAATTGGTTCTGCCGATGGCACTAGATTAATAGAGAACTCCACATCTCTTTTTGGCAGTAACTTCTTCAATTTCGCTATAAAAACATCCAAATATTCACTCATAAGAGGAACATCTTCGGGCTTCATAGCCTCTCTTGGTTTATTAAGTACATAAGCCAAGTATCCTGTGCACCATTTCTTAACCATCTTCAAGGCCTTAAGTACCAATATGAAAACATTACTTTTCCTTCCAACGTCACCTACGAATTCTAATATAGGCTTCCTAGGCTGACAAAATTATACCACCTTATGTCTACAGTCGACCTGATCATGGTGCCAAGATAGCCAATCCATGCCCAAGATAGCATCGTAATCCTCTATGGGCAAACCTATTAGATCTCCTCCCAAAATTTCATTTCCTACCAAGATCTTACGATTCCTATGCATTTTTTCACTATTCATTTGCTTTCCCAATGGGGTACTAACAATCATTTATTATGAAATTTCCTCCCCTTTTATCCCCATAGAATCAAGGAAGGAATTGGCAACAAAAGAATGCGTAGAGCTAGGGTATACCAATATTTTAGTATTATGATAAAAAATAAGATGTGTATCTTCCACAACCATAGCTTGATTGTCTGTCTTCTCTAATGGTACCACTCAAGCATTCACCTATGGTTTGAGGGGTTCGGGTCTAGAAGTAGAAGCTTGCCCCGGGTTCCCTCTTCTTTGTCCTAACTTCTGTCCCTACTTGTTCTCGCCGGTCGACTCCATTCTCCTATTCTTTTTGGGTGAGAGCAATAAAAACTTTTATGCCCTACCTCTCTACAATTAAAGCAACAAAAAGGGAGTTGTCCTCCAGTCGGAGCAGTTAGGCTTCCCCTTCTTTTGCCATCGAGGCCCTCTAAACTTTTCTTAGTTCACGCCCCCAAAATCCACCTCGGTTCCTTTCGCCTGCTTGCTTAAGGTCATCCATTTCAGTTCTAGAAGCCATCTCTATTGCTGCATTGTAACTGGTGGGTGCCATACTTGCTAATACACTTTTCAACTCTAGTCGTAAGCCCTTCCAAAAATGTCTAACTCTATCAGCTTCTGAATGGACTAAAAATGGGCAAAATTTTGATAATCTGGTGAATTCAGCAATATATTGCCCCACCGTATGGCCTTCTTATCGCACAGTTTGAAACTCATCTTGCTTTCTTTCTACCACCTAAATGAGGATAAACTCTTTCTTAAAACTAGCCTTAAAATCTGTCCACTCCCATTCTCGTTGATTCATTTCCCTTACCCACGAATCTTGGGCGGTTCCTTTCAACTGGAATGTTGCAAGCGTACCTTCTTTTGCTCTGAATAGTTTAGGGCTGCAAAATCTTTTCCATCTGTTCAATCCAATTTTTAGCCTCCTGCTCTAGATTAGATCACCCTTGAAATTGTGGATGGTGAAATTTTAAAAAGCGTCGAAGGGCTCAATCTGATTCGACTTCATTTTGTTGACTTTCCCTACTCATACTCTCATTCAACCTAGCATTCTTGTTTACTCTAGTAGCAGTCTCAGTCGGCTATTGGATCATGTCAGCCATCTTTTGAAAAGTCTAGAATATGGGGTAGTCCTAAGTTGTAAGGTGGGGACCTTCCACCTATGGTTCCTCTACCATTGCCTCAGGGTTGTATCGAGTAACCTGTGACGATCACCCAGAAGTCTATTTAGGAGGTATCTGTACAGTTCATAAGATTTTCATCAATATAACAATGCAATATAACTTTAAAAAATCATAAAAATGGGCACCGTGCATATAACAAAACATATAATGTATTCATTCTTATTTATCGTAAGGTCAGTACAAAACTTATGTGATAAGCACACAGTTATATACACTGGTTAAACTATACATATCCCACTATACACACACACACACATACACACACATACACACACACACACACATCTCGTTCTCCTACTCATCGTCATCACTATCTGAGATGGGAGGCCCTGACTTCGTAGAAACTGTATAAGACACTGCCTCGTTTCCATTCTCATCAGGCTGTAACTAAGCTAATATCTCTGAATCTATCTCTAAATCCTGGTTAGGCTCCTCAACTATAGGCACCTCTGCCTCAAGCACCTCCTGGTCCTCCCCTGCACCAACAATCTCTAAATTTGGCATCTCAAATAGCACTACACCATCGGGAATGCTATCCTCTCCCTTACTTTCATCACCATCACCATCACCATCCAAATGATGAGGCTCAACATCCCCATCAATATCATTAGAGTCGCTATCTATCTCCTCCTATGATGATATCTCCCTGCCATACTAAGGTCTTGTGAAAACGGAGTAATGATGGGTATTGCTGGGTCAAACCAGCTCCCAGCAAGGCGAGGTGCATGGCGGCGGCTAGGACCAGGTCCAGTCAAGAGAAAATATCCTGGCTCACCCACTCGGACGATCTTTTGAATATTTCCTAATTTCTTCACACTCGAGCTTTCACTTATCTCTTTCTTCCTTTCGTTGTTGCGCTCATCCACTGGTCGCTTACCCTTGTCATCCCTATCCGCCATGCCTACATAATAAGAAAGGATTCTATCAATTCCTGTGATAATACCACAGTCCTATAAAACTACGCTCTGATACCAATTGTAACACCCCTAATAAAGATAACAGCAGAACCATATCAACACCGGATGTCGCCCCCATTCAGTTTCCTAGACAAGGGGTCTTTACAATGATTACAATGGAGCAAATATATATATAAGGTCTAGACTCATACAATATCCCATACTGATAGCCTCAAATATACATATATCAGAGTATCTTATACCTGCCATCTCTAACTATAACAGTTACAAGGTAAATAATCAAAAAAGGGAAAAGGCTAGACCTATATTGCTGCGACTGTGGTATTATCCTTCTATTCGTAGGCTCGCTCAACTCTGGATCCTACAATAGGTAAGATAAAGACACATATGAGTGATGAATCGCCAAGTTAGTCTTATGTATGCTAGTGCTTTTCTAAAAGAACAGAGTACATAAAACTTTTGTGGAATAGCATATCATTTGTTCACTGGAAATAATTCCAAAACTCTCTAAAGAAGATTTTAATCAAAGCTCAGTCATTTTTAGAAAACTTTATTTCAAATTTCAAATTATTGCCCCAGTTTTCAAATCACATGCACTTCTCCAACAAAAGGTTGGCCTGTTTGGAAGTCCCGCAGTCCTTGCCTTCGGCACCACATATCGTTGTGCTGAGATCGCGCCTCCCATACTCAACCGCGCATCACTGGAACAAGTACACTACAACATATTTTTGCTCAGTTGTACCGCAACATACCTAGTGTACCGTAGTACACTACCCACCTTAATCACCATAAGCCAGAGGTCCCTATACTAACCTCACTCACCATAAGCCAGGACAACTTATCTTAATGTCCTATCACCCCGTTCGGAGTAAGACAATCCTAGAACTAGGCCAGGTGACTAGGGCCGTCTAACTCTAATGTGGGCTAGTACAAAGATCAAATTCCTTACTGAGTACTCCACGTATACAATACTAACCCCACTTGACTGATTAGGCCAAAAGGTTTTCTGATCCCACAGGATTTTCAAATCAAAACATTTTTGGGGCAAAACAACACTTTCCAAAATTTGATCACACTAACTTGCAAGTCAGATCATCATTTACATAGGCTCCACAAAGCTAATCAGTTTATTTCATGGCACATTAGGCCAATAATATAATTTCAAGGATCAAAAGTCATTTTCCAAAAGCCAATCTCATCACGAGAGATAGTTTTCCAAAATCATGTTGAAACAGGATAAAGAGTTCTGTTCACACATCAAAACATGTTTTCAAGAGTATTCGAATAATTTTTCCCGTACTCAATCACAAAAGTCATTACCAAGGGTATGCAAGTCATTTTAGCCATAACCGATTCCAAAAACATTTTGAAGGTATTTGGGTCAATTTACTCTTACCCAATTTGAAAAATATATTCACGAGAGTTCCAATAAGGATATTTCAATCATTTACTGAATACCCGAGTGCCAATGGTTTTCATAAAACATCCCAATATGGATATTTGGATCATTTTTCAAATACTCAATTCTAAAAGGAACTCATTTTAAGAAATCTAGAATTCTAATCACAAAGAAGGATTAAATTCAAAGTTGCCAAATACATTTCCATAAAATGTTCTAATAAGGGCATTCCAGTCAATTTATGAATATCCAATGCCAAAATTTACCATTTTTTGAAAATCCCAAATATTTAATCCAAAAAGGATTAAATTTTCAAATTTCATGCTTTAATCATCTAGTAAGATTTAGCTAGCCAATTATGATGTTCAACCGAACCCACAATAGCATAAAATAATTCTTGCTCAGATAAACCTTAAACATATTCAGGTATTTCCAAAATGGTATAAAACATAGCATTTCATGAAAAAGTGAAGCACACTAGCTTTCAAAAGGTTTTAGAAATCAAAAGGACTCACCTCGTGTCCTAAGCAACTCTTCTCATTTACAGCCGTTTAGTCACCGTTTCTGCCGTTTCCACCATTTTGTTGGCCGTTTACCAATAAACCTACACCAAACAACATTTTTTAGTCAATTCATGTTCGGTCAAAAATAGCCGACGTGCCCGACATTAGCCATCGGGGCTGATGGTTAGCCGACGGTTGAAGGAAAGCGTCTAACATTCATCCACATCGTTTTTATGTCGTTCATTCAATTCTTTCGTTTTCCTTTTTCCACATCCTTCCTCCCTTCATGTACAAGGGATTCACTTCATCTTTCCCTTTAATTTCATTCAAAATCACACAATTAATTATCCTTAGTTTCGTCCACGTTCTTAAGCAAAATTCTGGAATTTTACTGCTTCGACAACTGATTTTGTTTTGGACATAAATTTCAGTTCACAACTCCGATTTGACTCCATGATATACTGAAACGACCATAAGACTCTTAAATTTAATTATCTGCAAGTTGTTTTCAAAGTCCTGTTTCTCGTTACATCTTACTGGGCAAAAACAGCCCCAGTAGTTTTGTCTCGATTTTACTATTCATGTGTTCCTTTGTTTTCCTTTAGCCTTTAGCACATTGGAACTATTAATTCACCCAAATTTTCCTCCAAATCACATTTAATCCTGTGTTTTCCAGATCTCAATATTTCACAAAGATCACTTTTTTTCAACACAAATGTACTTTTCCAAATCAAAAGCTAGTATAATTCATGTTTCCTACTAAGTCACTACTAAGTAACTTCCATTTTTACTTTACATTGATCACCACTTTCCCAACCAAAATTAAGCCTTGAAGCTACCATGATTATTCAGTTCTTCTTCACACAAAACATCATTCAAAAACTCCTAGGCACCTGGCACATATTTAAGCATGTATTAGGTTCATGTACAAAAGTTCACAAAGCTTAGCTTTGATCCTAAATCAAGGCATGAAAGTCATGTTTTCACTTTAAAATTCATATCATCATGATCATCATTCACCCAACAACAACTTTACTTCAGGTAAGGCAGGGTTTTACCTTGGATTTGAGGCTATTTGAGGTGATTTGCTCCAAGAACAACAAGGCTTCACCTAGTACACCAAGAACACACACTAGCTAACCTTTTTGTTTTCTCTTGTTTGATCTATTTTTCTCTTGGTTTTTCCTTCTCTTGGCTGCCAAAATTCAAGCTGTTTAACAACCCTTTTCCACCACCATTCACCCCTCAAATCTTGGCCCTTCATTTCTTGTTTTGGTTTAATTGAATGGTGGATATATTTAAGTGTGTTCCAATTGGATTTTTACACACCAATCACTTTTTCCTTCACAAAATTTTCCTTTATATCTTCTTGCATGACTACCGGCTTATTGGCCTAATTTCAGCCATTCAATCACCCTTTTTTTGGTCTATGTATTAGCCAACCAAAATTCACAAGACTTTAATCAAATAGGCCCACAAAATGATGTGTTCCAATTACAAATTTACACATCATTCTACATTTATTTTGTATTTATTTAATTCCATATGTTTTGCATGAATCCTTCATGCAACCCCTTATAATTTGATACACATCCATGGGCTACCAATCACAAGGTGCCACATGCACTGTGTTCTAACTACACTATCCTATTTTCTTTAGAAATAACCAAAATCGCTTCCGTAAGGGAAGATTAATTTTATTTCACCATTCAACTCCAAAAATTCTACTGAATCCATTTGTAGCACTTAAATTCTTCAATTCTTTCTCTATTTTGTTAAATTGGAGTCAAAGTTGTGGTGTGGTCAAAATGACAAAAATGCCCCTGATACCCTGGGTAGCGTAATTCACACCAGAACGTGCGTTTCATCGCACTGCTCAATTTCTCATTTTAGTGTACCCTTAAATTCTTATTATATTAATAATAGTAGCCTTTCAAAAATTTAGGATACGGGTAGAACAAATCCAATAATTACATCCATGTCCTGACAAAATTTTATTCCACCAAAGTATTCGTCACATTATACTGACCAACTTTTGTTCTAGTCATCAATACAAATTCTCATCCTATTTCAAGTAGTGCCAAATTGAAGGTAAGAAGGTAGGATGTTACATCTATGATTCATTTGATTAAGAATTGTTCTATTCCTGGGTCCGAGTTTCTGGGTTATTTTCCTTTCTCTGTTTTCTGGAAATATGGTTTTTTTTTTTTCATTTTAAGAGAAATATGGAGAAATGGTTTTTTCATTCTGATAAAAAGTGGTGAATGCATTGATCTCTGGAAATTGTTTCTAGCATTTCGAAATAGCATTGATCTCGCTCGGGCCCTATCGCCCAAAGCCGGTGTTCGTGTTGTGCCCTAAAGGCAATTACTTGTACATTGTATATGACACATTTTATTTTAATAAAAGGAATTATTTATCTTACAGTTTCTTTTGTTTACTTTTAAGTAAATATAATTGTTCTATAAAGTCCCTAGTACAACACTGTGTTAAGGAAATCATGATAGAGATCATGATATGAGATTCCTACTACACTGTATACTATTAGTATTTAAATAATTCCTAGTCCTAGTATTAATGAGACATGACATCATTAATACGTTAAGACTAGCATATGTTAGACTTCCTGATTTGATTAGGCGGTGGTTCTCATAACCTTGAGTATATTGAGATACTCAAAGTTAACACATGGATGCTTGTTAATGGAACAAGTTCATTGGATAACCTAGCTTTGAGATAATCACACGAATAACTATTTAGTGCCAATGATATAATCTCAATATAGCAAACGTGCAAGTATCCTTAAATTTGAGATCTCCAAGGTTCTTTGTTTGCTGAGATTTGTACTTTGATTCCAATCTCTGAAGCTCGATCGAGAGCTACCTATGGAATGGATATTGGGTACATTGTGAGGTAAACGAAGGTAGTTGAGAGGGTCAATAAAGGATTCACCACTCCTAATAGTAGGGGCGAATATTTCACGGTCACTTGTAGGAATTACTACTCGAAAAGTCCTTAGGGGTGAATATTTCATGGTCACGGTCAATAAAGAATATCCTATACTGATGGTTACATATATACAGATATTAGAGAATTTCATACATACCATCTCTACATACAACGGAATAAGGTACATAATTAAAAGGAAAGCCGTCCAGACCTACACTATTGACTTTGTGGTATCGTCCTTCTATCTATAGGTGCACTCAGCTGTGGATCGTATAGAAAAGTAAGATAAAAGACACATGTAAGTGATGAATCACTCAGTGAGTCCCATGTGTGCCAGTGTTTTACCAAAGAACAGAGAACACAAAATTTTTGTAAAATAGCATATCATTCTTTTGCTACTGCAAAATAGTTTTCAAAACACTCTAAGGAGAAGAGTTTATTTAGAACTCAATCATTTTTGGAAAATAGTATTTTAGATTGTAAATCGTTGCCCTATTTACTAAAACACAAGCATTTCTCCCACAAAAGGTTGGCATTTATGCAAGTCTTATAGTCCTTGCCTTCGGCACCATGTATCATTATACTGAGACCACCGCCCCAGAACTTAGTCCGTGCATCCTCGGAATAAGTACACTGTAGCATACTATAATTAATAGTGCACACAACACACAATCTTTTACCTGCTACCATAAGTCAGGGGTCCCAATCTTGACGTCGATCACCATTAAGATAGTAAGGGGTTCGAACAATGCCAGGTATCCAACCCAACCCGTGAACAACCCAAATCACAAAGTGCACACAAGGCATGGCAATTTCTAGGCTCTAGACGGCTAGCCAGGATGACTCATCTCAATGTCTTGTCATCTTGTTCGGAGTAAGACAATCCCTAAAACTAGGCCAAGTTACTAGGGTCGTCTAACTCTAATGTAGGCTAGTATAAATATCGAAGTCTTCGCTAAGTACTTAATGTCACCACTATCGACCCCTTCGATCGATCGAGCCGGAGGGTTATTTAATCCCGTAGGATTTTCAATAAAAATATTTTTGGGGCAAGTAACACTTTCCGAATTTGATCCCAGTGACTCACGAGTTAGATCATTATTCACATAGGCTCCGTAGGGCCAATTAATTCATTCCATAGGCACATTAGGCCAATAAAACAATTTTAGGGATCAAAATATCGTTTTTCAGAAGTTATTCTCATCATGAGAGATTATTTTTCAAAAACCACGTCAAAATAGGTTAAAGATTTCTTTTCACACATCAAAACAAGTTTTCAAGAGTAGTCGAGCCATTTTCTCGCAATCGATCACAAAAGTCATTTTCAAGGGTGTTCGGGTCATTTTACCCGTACCCGATTCCAAAAGACTTCCGAGGGTATTTGGGTCATTTTACCCTTGCCCGATTTGAAAAGTGTTCACAAGAGTTCCAATAAGAATATTTCTATTATTTATCCAATACCTGATTCCAAAAGTTTTCATAAAACATTTCAATAAGGACATTTGGATTATTTTCCAAATACACAATTCCAAAAGGAACTCTTTTCAAGAAATCCAGAATTCTAATCCCAAAAGAGGATTAAATTTAAACTTTCCAAACACACTTCCATAAAATGTTCCAATAAGGGCATTCCAGATCAATTTAAGAATACACGATTCCAAAATTTACCATTTTTCGAAAATCCCAAGTATTTAATCCAAAAAGGTTTAAATTCACAAAATTCATACTTTAATCATCCATTAAGGTTTTCAAGCCAATTATGAAGTTTATTCTAGCCCAAAATGGCGCAAAACAATTCTTACTCAGATAAACCTTAAATATATTCAGGGATTTTCAAAACAATATAAACATAGCTTTTCATGGAAAAGTGAAGCACACTAGCTTTCAAAAAGTTTTAGAAATCAAACGAACTCGCTTCGTGTCCTAATTAACTCGTTTTGTTCACGACCGTTTAATCTCTACTTCTTTCATTTTTTGACGTTCGTTGGCCGTTTATTGATAAACCTACACCAAACATCATTTTCTAGTCAATTTCTGTTCGGTCGAAAAATAGCCGACGTCAAACCGACCTTTAGTCGACTGGATAGCCGATGGGGCCAATCTGTTAGCCTATGGTTAAGGAAAACGTTCGACTTTCATTCACGTCATTTTTCTCGTCGTTTGTTCAATTATTTTGTTTACCTTTTTCCACATCCCTTATCCATTCACATACAAGCAATTCACTTCATATTTCCCAATTATTTCATCCAAGATCACATAATTAATCATACTTAAGTTCATCCACTTTCTCGTGCAAAATTCTGAATTTTTGCTGCGTTGACACATGATTTTGTTTTCGACATAAATTTCAATCCACAACTCCGATTCAGCTCTATGATATACCAAAATGACCGTAAGACTCTTATAATTAATTTTTTGTAAACCTATTTTAGATTTCTAGTTCCTATAACATGCTACTAGGCAAAAACATCCCTAATAGTTTTACCTCAATTCCCCTATTCATGCTCTCTTTTGTTCTTCTTTAGTCTTTAACACCTTGGAACCATTAATTCATTCAATTATCCTTCAAATAATCTTTAATTCTATAATTTCAAGATTCCAATAGCTCACAAGAGTCACACTTATTTAACACAAATTCATCTTTTCTAATCAAAAGCTAGTATATTTCATTTTTACCCTACTTTGATCATTTCTTCCTCCACTGAAAACTACCCTGCAAACCACCATAATTATTCAGTTCTTACTTTCACAAAACATCACTCAAAGACCCTTAGACAACCAGCATATATACATGCATATATAAGGTTCATATACAAAAGTTCACATACCTTTGCTTTGATCCGAAATCAAGACATGAAATTCACGTTTTCATGTTAAAATTCACATCAACATAACCATGATTCACCCAATAGAAACTTTAATTCAAGAAAGGTAGGGTTTTACCTTGTATTTGAGGCTATTTGAGGTGATTTTGCTCCAAGAACACTTAAGACTTCACCTAGCACACTAAGAACACACACTAGCCTTTTTTTTTTTTTCTATTGTTTGATTTCTTTTTCTCTTAGCTTTTCACCTTCATGGCTACCGAATTTGAGATTGTATATTAGCCCCTCCTAACCACCATTCATCATCAAATCTTGGTCCTTCATTTCTTGTTTTGGTTTAATTGAATGGTGGATGAATTTTACACACCAACCACCCTTTTTCCTCCACAAAAATTTCTTCATTGTTTCCTTTCATTGCTGCCAAAATTCATGGCCAATTTTCAGCCATTCATTTATCTTCTCTTGGTCCAAACATTACCCAATTACATTGCTCAAGACCTTAATCAAACAGGTCCACAAGTGATGTGTTCCAATTACAAAATTACACATCATTCTTGATTTATTTTGTAATTGTTTAATTCCATATATCTTGCATGAATCTTTCATGCAACCTCTCTTAAATTGACACACGTCCATGGGCTACCAATCACCAAATGCCACACGCACCGTTTTAATCGTGATTTACTATTTTCTTCATAAATGACTAAAATCGGGTTCGTAATCGAAAAGATATTTTATTTCACCATCCAACATAAAAAATTCTACTGAATTCATTGGTAATACTTAAATTTTGCAATTCCTTCTTTGTTTGGTCAAATTTGCTGTCAAAGTCGTAGGCACGATTAAAATGAAGAAAATGCCCCCGAAACCCAGGGTAGCATAATTCACACCAGTACGTGTGTTTCATTGCATTGATCAATTTCTCTTTTCAATGTACCCTAAAATTCTTGCATTGTTAACAATAAGAGCCTTCCAAAGATTTTGGGTATGGGGAAAACAAATCTAATAATTACATCTAGGTCCTGATAAAAATATTATTATACCAAAATATTCGTCTCATTACACCAATCAACTTTTGTTCTGGGCATCGATACAAATCCTCATCCTATTACAAACAGTAGCTAATCAAAAGCAAAAAGGCGGGGTGTTACATAATGGACTTGAACGACGAAGTTAAGATTATAGGACAAAGTGATCAAAGATTAGTTGATTTCACCTCAAACAAAGGGTTATTAGCTAATTTCATGTTTATGAGGAATTGAGCTCTTTTGGTTATGTTGGCTTAATTAACAAATCAGTTAATTTAATCAAAAGATAGTAATTCCATGGATTGAAAAAAAAAAAGGTGAAATTTCCATAAGTAAGTTCATAACTTAAGAAACGATTGAATTTTACTTTATATACCTTCATGATGCCAAGATGTGCTCTAAAGGTAATCACTTGTACCATATATATTGATCATAATTAATAAAAGATGCATTCTTTATCTTTTAGTTTGATTGTTATATCTGAATATGCGTATAAACTATTTGATAAAGTTTCAAGTACAACACAGTGTTAAGGAAAGCATAATAGAGATCATGATGTGAGATTCATGCTACAGTATGTAGTGTTTGTGCTTAAATAATCTGTAGTCATAGTATTAATAAGATGGGACATTATTAATATGCCAAGATTAGCGCATGTTATATTCCTTGATTAGATCAAGTGGTGGTTCTCATAACTGTGAGTATTGTGATACTCAAGATTAATATGTGGATGCTTGTTATATGAAAAAGTTCATTGGATGACCTAACTATGAGATAATCACTTGGATAAGCTATTGAGTGTCAGTGATAGAATTTCATTATAGCAAGAGTGCAAGTATCCTTAGACATGAGATCTCCAAGGTATTTTGTTTACCGAGCATTGTACTTTGATTATAATCTTTGGAATCTTACAAGAATTGCCTATGGAATGGATATTGGGTACAATATAAAATAAACGAAAATAGCTGAGAGGATCAATAAAAGATTCACCACTCCTAATAGTAGGAGGTATATCTCAGGGTCACTTATAAAAATCATTACTTATGAAGTCCTTAGCCAAGGCGACTATGTGTTGGAAATAGTTCCAAATTTGATACACATATCGAGTAATACATTTCTTGAACAAGTACTAAAATATTCGGGCCAGAATTAATAATATTCTGGATAGAGTTGGCACTAATTTCATGCTCTAGACCGAATGAGATATAGTATGGTGAAAGGAGTTTATTGCACTGGTTATTTGCTATCGAAAGGTTCACATCAAGCCACTTGACTTTCTGGACTTTTGGGTGATCAAGAGTCATTGCTAGATGTAACATTCTCACTAAAGACAACTGTGGAAGTATATCAATACTGGGTGTTACCCCATCCAGTTTCCCAGACAATATGTCTTTATAACAGAAACAACAGAGTAAATACATATATAAGGTCCAAACTCAACAATATCCCACCCTGATAGCCACATATATACATATATTAGAGGATTTCATATATGCCATCCGTATCTATAACAGAATACAATATATGATCAAAAGGAAAATTGTCCAGACCTAAACTGCCGACTCTGTAGTATCATCATTCTATCCATAGGTCTGCTCAGCTCTGGATCCTATAAATAGTAAGTTAAAAGAAACGTGTGATTGACGAATCACCCAGTGAGTCCTGTGTGTGCTAGTTCTTTTTGAAAGAATAGCGTACATAAAACTTTTATGGAATAGCATATCATTACTTCATTGGAAACAATTCCAAAACTTCGTAAAGAAGAGTTTATCTAGAACTCAATCATTTTTGAAAAATATTATTTCAAATTTCAAATCAATGCCCTAGTTTACAAATCACAGGCACATCTCCAACAAAAAGTTAGCATGTATGCATGTTCCATAGTCCTTACCTTCGGTGCCATGTATCATTGTACTGAGACTGCAACCTCCAGTACTTAATTATGCGTCGTTAGAATAAGTAAACCGCAGCGTACTTCTGCACAGGTATACCGCAGCATACCTATTGTACCACAGAACATAATCTTTTACTTGCCACCATAAGCTAGGGGTCCCAATCCCGACATCAATCACCTTCGAGGCAGCAAGAAGTCAAATGCACTGAGTATCCCCGCCCAGCATCCAATGAATAACTCAAAATGAGAAGCGCCCATAGATGCGAAAATTGTCAGGTGCCAAACAACTAGCCAGGATGACATATCTTAATGTTCTATCGCTCTGTTTGGAGTAAGACAATCCCCAGTACTAGCTAGGTTACTTGGAGTCGCCTACCACTAACATGTGCTAGTACAAAGTTTAAAGTCCTTGCTGAGTACTCAATATTACCCATACCAACCCATTCTGACTAATCAGGCCAGAGGGTTATCTGATCCCGCACAATTTTCAAATCAAAATATTTTTGGGGGAAAATCACATTTTTCAGAATTTGATCCCACAGACTCGCAAGTCAAATCATTATTCACATAGGCTCGGTAGAGCCAATCAATTCATTCCTAGGCACATCAGGCCAATAAATAATTTAAGGGATCAAAAGTCATTTTCCAAAAGTCAATCTCATCACTAGAGATCATTTTCCAAAATCATGTCAAAATTGGATAAACAGTTCTGTTCATATATCAAAATATGTTTCCAAGAGTGTTCGGGTTGTTTTCCCAATACTCGATCACAAAAGCCATTTCCAAGGGCATTTGGGTCATTTTATCCATGCTCGATTCCAAAAGACTTTTTGAGGATATTTAGGTTATCTTACCCTTATCCTATTTGAAAAGTGTTCACAAGTGTTCTAATAATGATATTTCGGTCATTTACCGAATACCCGATTCCAAAGATTTTCATAAAACATTCTAATAAGGACATTTGGATAATTTTTCAAATACTCGATTTCAAAAGGAACTCATTTCAAGAAATATAAAATTCTAGTCTGAAAAGAGAATTAAATTCAATGTTTCCAAACACATTTCCATAAAATGTTCCAATAAGGGCATTACGGACAATTTACGAATACACGATTCCAAAATTTCGATTTTTCAAAAATCTCAAGTATTTAATCCAAATAGGACAAAATTCACAAATTCATACTTTAATCGTCCGTTAAGTTTCCAAGCCAACTTTGAACTTCATTCAAGCCTAAAATGGCATAAAAATAAATCTTGCTCAAAAAAACCTTAAGCATATTCAGGGGTTTCCAAAAATGGTATAAAACATAGTATTTCATGGAGAAACAAAACACACTAGCTCTCAAAAGGTTTTAGAAATCAGTGGGACTCACCTCGTGTCCTAAGTAACTCTTTTCGTTCACGACCGTTTAATCACCATCTCTATCGTTTTCGACGTTCCATTGGCCATTTATCGCTAAACCAACACCAAACATCGTTTTTGGGTTAATTCACGTTTGGCCGAAAATAGCCGATGGTTGGCCGACGTCCGACGGACATGCACGAAAAGTAGCCGACGGTGAAGAAAAATGTTCAACTTTCACTCATGTCATTTTTTCGTCGTTTGTTTGAATCTTTTGTTTTACTTTTTCCACATCCTTTCTCCCTTCATAGAAAAGGGATTCACTTCATATTTTCCCAATTATTTCATCCAAAATCACACAATTAATCATCCTTAAATTCGTCCATGTTCTAAGCAAAATTCTAAAATTTTGCTACTTTGACACATGATTTTGTTTCGGACATAACTTTCAATCCACAACTCCGTTTTGGCTGTATAATATGCCAAAATGACCGTAAGACGCTTAAATTTAATTCTCTTTAAGCCATATTTCTAGAATTCTGGTTCCTGAGGTACAATACTGGGTAAAAACAGCCCTAATAGTTTTACTTTAATTTCACTATTCATGTTTTCCTTCGTTCTTCTTTATTCTTGAACACCTTAGAACTATTAACTCGTTCAGTTCTCCTTCAAATAATCCTTAATTGTGAATTTTTAGATTTCCAGTAGCTCACATAAGTCACACTTATTCAACACAAATTCATCTCTTCTACTCAAAAGCTAGTTTAATCCATTTTTCCAACCAAGTAAATTCCATTTTTACTCTTCTTTAACCATCACCTCTTCAACCAAAAATAAGCCTTAAAATTGCCATAATTATTCTATTCTTTCTCACATAAAACATCATTCAAAGGCCCTTAGGCAGCTATCACATATAAAAGCATATATAAAGTTCATACACAAAAGCTCACAAACCTTAGCTTTGATCCAAAATCAATACATGAAAGTTATGTTTTTATGTTAAAATTCACATCGAAACGATCTTAGTAATAAATTCTACAACTTTAATTCTTGAAGCATAGAATTTTACCTTGTATGTGGGATCTCTTGGCTTGATTTTGCTCCAAGAACACACGCACTTCCTTTTTTCTCTCTCCTTTTTCTTTTCTCTTGGTTTTTCTCCCTCTCCTTCCTTTTGTTCTTCTCTTGGATGAATTTCTAGTTATTTTACAGCCCTTCCACCACTATTCTAGTGCCCAAAGTCAACCAACATTAATTACATTGTAGGCTATCCATTTTAAAGCCAAATTCCGATTGGTGGATTTAATTTAAATAGATAATTCTGTAAGCTTATTCAATAAGCTTTTGAAATTTAATAATCCCACAAATATTTCACTCTCCCAATGGTATTTCAACACATGTTTTCATCCACCATTCACATAATGCCACATGTCCGTTTTTAACTGCAATTTTCTATTTTCTTTAGAAATGACCAAAATTAGGTCCGTAATGGAAAAATATTTTATTTCACCATTCAACTCCAAAAATTTCACTGAATCCATTGGTAACAATTAAATTCTTCAATTCCTTTTCTACTTGGTCAAATTTGCGGTTAAAGTCACGAGTGTGATCAAAATGATGAAAATACCCCTAATACCCTGGGTAGCATAATTAACACCAAAATGTGCGTTCCATTGTACGGACCAATTTCTCTTTTCGAGTACCTTTAAATTCTAATTTTGTTAACAATAATAGCCTTTCAAAAATTTATGGTACGAGTAGAACAAATCTAATAATTATTACCATGTCACGACAAAATATTATTCCAACAAAATATTTATCTCATTACACCGATCAACTTTTGTTTTAGACACTCGATACAAGTTCTCATCACATTACAAATAGTAGCCAATCGAAAGTAAAAAGGTGGGATGTTACACTAGATGTTGCTCTTGATCTGCTAAATGTGGATTTATTAATTAGAGAATTTATAAATTAATCTTGTATTTTATTTAGGATTATTAATTCTAAAACAGTTAGAATTAATTCATATTATGCTACCAATAATACTAGGAAACCTAATGGGTTACACACAATAAAGGTTTAAATGCTCAATATATATTATTTGATAATATTGTGGGGTTAATTGAGAGAAGAAAATATATTTATAGGTGAATTATAAGTTTGTTATAATTCATGGGGCTTGGATATAATTATATAAACTTCAAGGGCCCAATTGTAGACATTGGATTTTGGAAGACTTAATTGCAATTAACATAAATCCTAAATCTATATGTATGGGAAACGTTCCTTGTTGCGAGAATGAGAAAAACGTTGGAAAACCAAAGGAATTTCAAACGTTCCTGTTCAACACTTTCTTCTCCAATTAACCCTAGTCCCTTCTCTTCTACTAGCATAGATTTGAGTGGACTTATGAGCTATTCAACCTTATGTGGATTACTATTAGAGACAATCCTACTCTTGGATTGTAGTGGTGCAAGGTGGATGATCAAAGTAGAGGAGTTGGCGCAAGAAAAGTTTTTGTTTTCTGCCATAGAATGTAATCTATGTTTCCTTCCTTTATTCCTATTTTAATTGCAAACACATGATTCTTGGGTATGAATTTCAAAGTTATTTACGCTACGTTCTTATTTGACAAGCATGATGAAATCCCAACAATGGTATTAGAGCCTTCGTGTTTGTGTTTTAATGGGTCTTTAATCACTTTGAAATCATTTATGAGAATGTAACTATATGATCATGGTGATTGTATGTCTACTACTTCGTATGGCGTGTCTAGGTTTTCTGGTTTGAAGAATCGCTTGGTCATTGAAAATTGGTTGGAAGTTGTTTCCATGTAGGTCTCAATTTTGGCATAAGATTTTCTACAATCAAGCTTTTGATTCAACAATTTGGATTGTTGTTTAAATTGTGATGTAGATTACAATTGGTTGTTAATATTGATTAACAATGCTTGATATCGAAATTTTTTCGAACGGTATGTAAATCACACTATTGTTCATGGAAAATTTACAGCAAAATTTGGGGAAGAAT
>JANUWF010000973.1:0-54242 GCA_026120185.1 Voacanga thouarsii
GGTGTTACACCTATAATCAAGCAAAAATAATACTTTCTTACCTTTAAAAAGGAAACAACAATCAACTCATTTTTTCAATTCTTCAACTCACAAGAATTTTTAACAATTTTTTCACTCAAAGATCTTTTATCAACTCACATTCCTCATCATAACTCCAAGGTAAGTCAAGTTTAAACCCATAATATAAGAGTTAGCCAATAAATTTTTTCCATATTCATCATATCCTCTATATTCAAACTAGACGAGTCAAATAATACTCAAACACCAATGCATAAACAAGATTAATCCAAATTCTCAAGTCATGACAATATCCTATCCAATAAACTAATTTCATAAAAAGCAACCAAATGAATGACAAAAATTCATATCCAAGAAAGAAAAAGAATTACAACCTTGCTAAACAATGAAAACCACAAAAAAAATTTGAAAATCTTCAAATTTGTCAAATTGTCAAGAAAATTGTTTTTCAAAATTCAAAATTTTTCCAAAATGTTCAATACCAAGAAAACACAAGGATGATTTATAAAAATTTGGACAAAGAATATCACCAAATCACTACCCCACACTTAAGCTGGATAATATCCTCAGTGGCCAAAAATTAATACAAAAAAGCATTTCCAAAGGGATAAAAAATGATAAAAAGAAGTAGAAAGTTAAGCAATACTCTCAAAGTGCAATATGTTCTAGTAGATATCAAAACAGGAAATAGAGAAATGGGCTAGTCCAAGAAGACTTTATTCCTACCTGCAAAAGAAAACATAAATAAAAGTATAACAAAAATAATAACAAAATGAAAACACACCTAAATAGAAGAAAACAAACTAAGAATCCTAAGAAAGCAAATAAAGACATGACTCACTCCCCCACACCTAAACTAGAATATATTTTCCTTATTTAGGAGTGGAAAAACCAAACACTTAACAAAACCAAGCACAAAACAAAGATTCAAACTCTTTCCATTCATCATGCTTTCTCATCATCCTTTTGTAAAAGACATTAATGCTCATTGAAAAAGGTAAGGATAATGAAAGTAGAAATAAGAGAGGGATTTGAACAATATAAGATTCATGATAACATTTTTTCTTAACGAAGCAAAATATATAAACCTTATTTTCTAACATTCCTTTACACACACAAATATTTTTTGTTAACATATAAGTGCACGTGGTATCTAAAGAATGCATCAATCTTGACATCACCAATTCGCCCTTCAACAGATTTGTTGTAATGAAAATTTCCCTTAAAACTAAGCAATTGAGTTCTTAAAGATGGGATTAAGAAATTCTTGCTTTTCAATGCTTCTACAAATACCAAGTCACCTCCCTGAAATTGGGGTGAAAGGTAGAATTCGTTAACATCCTCCAAGGGTTTGTTAGAATGAATCATTGATAAATCCAACTCCTTGAGACATGTTAATCTCCATACATCATCATTGTGGCCATTGTTCTCCAAGAATTGAGAGGAACGTAAAAAATCATGTGACAAAGAGAAAATAGAAGTATTAGCACATAGAGGAGAATCGAATACCTCCTTGCCACATCGTGCAATTGTCCCTCATAACCTCTTTTTTTTTTTTTTCCATGGTCAATTGTACGAGCCAGCATGAACTCATGAGTCTCCTCAACAATCTTAGCTAATTACATCCTTTGATTACATAATCATTGGAAAGCTTTTGCATGCCACTGAACAGATGAATTTTTATTGGTAACAAAAGCATTCACTAGTTCTTCTAATGAGACTAAAAGCATTAATGGGAGCTTGTAACTTTGCCAATCTATCATTAATGTAACTCTTTTGATCTTGTGCCCAAAAATAATTGTCCATAATGATGTCAACCTCGCACTCAAAGAAAAATAAAAATCAAATTGAAAAGAAAAACAAAGAACAAACAAAAATAATAGAAAAAAAAGGAAAAGAAAAAAAGACAAAAGAGAAAAGAGAAAAGGCAAAGAATAGAAAAATAAAGAAAAGAAAAACACACACATTAGATATATATTCACAAACTACCTAAACACAAAAGTTGGTGGTATTTACAAGTACAACATGAACTAAGATAATCAATTAAGTCACACAATGTTACAAATAACAAGATATAGCACCTATTTACACAAAGAACATATATAAATATTCACATAGTTATATACAGACATGTAAACATATACACATGGTTACATCAATAAAATCTAAGCTTTCATGATATTGTTCTCCAACAACGACGCCAAAAACTTGATGCGTAAATTTTGGGTGTATAAAAATCATCAAATTTAAATCCATATCTTGGTAAAGTTTTAATTAAAAAATTAATCCTAAAATACACATACAAGTAAGTATACTCAGCTCAATTATAGCATAGGAAATTAATGAGTGTCGATCATCAAAGGAACAAGTACATACTAATTACTTTTTATTCATTATTTAATCGACCCAATAAAATAATAAAATCATAAAAAGGACAATAAAGAAATATATATAACTGAAGAATGTAGGAATATGTAATTTAGACAAAAAGCTCTTGAAAACATGACAATGAATCACTTAGCATATATCACATTCAATTATTGTCTTGGTCTTATGAAGGACTTAAAATAGACCCACTTCATTTGTAATCCATGGATCACTATCTTCAAGTTAAATTAGTGAACATATTGTGTCTCAACCAATTTATCCAAAAGATGCACTTAAATCAATCATCATATAAATCCCGATATTCTAGGTAATTTGGAACATGAAATTACTCAATGAATCCATACTCTAACAATCAACGACTAATCTTTGATTACCTATGTTCTAGACAATTGACCTATTTTTCAAGCAAGTTAAGAGATAACAAATATGAAATTAATTAATTGAAGTCATCATTAACCATTTTTTCAAGCAAGTCAACAACAAAAATCAATCAACCAATTCCGTAATAAAACAAGTAATCAAATCCCAAGATAAATAATAAATTGATCAAGAAACTAAGTTAATTCAAGAAATCATGAATCCCAAAAACAATGTCAAATTATAATGAAAATATTGAATACATCATATTTAAGAAAAAGAAAAAAAAAAGGTAAAAGAAAGCACTTATAGACAAGTCTCATTCTTCTCATTTGAAGACTCTTTTGAACAACTTTTCTTAAGTGGTAAATCTCTCCTCTTTTGAGTGATTGGAAACGTTGATCTTTGGATTCACCCCCTTTCTCTTGTGTTTTTTCTTGGTTTTATAGGCTTCTTGATGCCAAATTCATTGCTTGAGAAGTCTTGGCCGAGTAGGAAATGAAAAATACCAAAATCTTCAGAAAATTACTAAATTCATGCAAAGAATTTTCGTGGTCCAGAGCGGACTTAGTGCTAGGTCCCTTCGACCCACCTGGCACTAGGTGTGTTCTATTTCTCCCCTGATTTTTACTTTGTTTTCACTACCAGACCAGAATAGACCTGGCGCCTGGTCCACTTGCCAAACCTAGTGCCATGTATATGTTGGAAAATTCTCCTTTTTGCTTGAAATCAACTTAAATCTGTACAAATTTGTCAAAAACACTTTCTACAAGTAAAATGTCAACTAGGAAGTAATATGCCTAATTATTACAGCAAAAGTATCTCAAATTGACCTCAAATAACTAGGAAAATAATGATAATTTTAGCCTGCATCATACAAGTATTATGATATGTCACATGAAGTACTCTCATAGTGATTCATGTCCAGTACATTGTTTCTTAACTTTTATTTATGTTTTAACTTGATATCACATATATCCATGACCAATCTAATATAGCCATCAAGTCATGAACATACTAATATTAATTTATTATTGTTCTACTAATAATAAATGATGAATGACATTTTAAGAATAGTCATTCAACTTGCTATAGCATTTTACTAACAAGTCGCTAATACGGCATAAATTTACCTATATTTTTCTAGCTATTTGAGGTCATTTTCTGATACTTTTGACGTAATAACTAGCTAATTCCTTTTCTATTTAATATTCTGCCTATGGAAAGGTTTTTTTTTTTTTTGAGTTTTTATGTAGAAACTGAGGAAATTTGAGTCAAAACGTCGGATTTCTAGTATAAACCTAGCGCCAAGTCATAGAGGCCAAACTGTCGCCGGCCCAGCACTGAAGGAGATTTGCAAAACAGAGGAAATTGGTCCAGTGTCGACCTAGCACTGGCCTAGACAAAATGAACAGGTGCCTGCTCATGTCGGTTAAGGTAGTCTGAAGTTTGATTTTATGCAGAATTAGGAAATTCCAAAAATCCTTTTTGGTATTTACTTTATACTGAGACCAGAAGTCTTCAAGAATGAATTTGGCATTCTTCAAAGCTATAAAAACATGAGAATTGGAGAGAATTAGATACACAAGAAAGGTGGATACAAAGATTTAAAAAAAAAAAAAAGAATCACTCATTGAAAAGGAGAATCTGCCAAGAATACGAGCATTATTTAGGAAGGGTTTTAATTGAAGAGGAAGATGGCTTGTCTATTAGTTCTTGCTTTTTCTTTTGTTTTATTTTTCTCAAATAATGATGAGGTTAATGTTTCAATTGTATTTAGATGTTGTCTTTGAATTCATGATACTGTATTGACTTCAATTTTTAAATTAATTGGTTATTATTTTTGGTATTTGGTTACTTGATTTATTTGGTCGGGCCAGTTAAACGTTCTTTCCTTCTAATAGACTTGGAAATTGAAGTTAGGAATATATTCAATTTTATTTATTTCATATTTTTTATATCTTAGTTGGATTGCAAAAGAAAGTTAAGAATAAGAACTCAAGTAATGCAAATATTGGTTGATTTCACCTAGAATATAGGGCTATTGACTAGTTTCATGTTTATATCACTTGCAGTATAGGGGTAACTGATGAGATAGAATATATCCATTAAGTTACTTAGAAGATAAGGGATCATGGATTGCAAAAGAAGTGATTCTAAGTTATTCTTTCACCATGACAGAATAATGAGTAATTGAGATATTTGCTAGTCAATCAATGTTATGTCTTCAATAATTTCTATCTATGTACGTGATTCCTCTATTAGTGTTATGCCCTAGAGGCAATCACTTGTATATTGTATATGACACATTTTATTTTAATAAAATGAATTATTTATCTTACAATTTCTTTTGTTTACTTTAAGTAATATAACTGTTCGATAAAGTCCCTAGTACAACACTGTGTTAAGGAAATAATGATAGAGATCATAATATGAGATTCCTACTATACTGGATGGCGTTAGTACTTAAATAGTCCCTAGTCGTAGTATTAATGAGATAGGACAACATTAATACGTTAAGACTAGCATGTGTTAGACTTCCTGATTCGATCAGGAGGTGGTTCTCAAAACCGTGAGTATTGAGATACTCAAAATTAACACATGGAGGCTTGTTAATGGAACAAGTTCATTGGATGACCTAGCTTTAAGATAATCACATGGATAACTATTTAGTGCCAGTGATATAATCTCAATATAGCAAATGTGCAAGTATCCTTACACTTGAGATCTCCAAGGTACTTTATTTGCTAAGCCTTGTGCCTTGACTCCAATCTCTGGAACTCGATCGAGGGCTACTTATGAGATGGATATTGGGTACATTGTGAGGTAAATGAAAGTAGTTGAGAGGGTCAATAAAGGATTCACCACTCCTAATAGTAGGGGCGAATATCTCACGACCACTAATAGGAATTACTACTCATAAGTCCTTGGCTAAGGCGTATGTGTATTAGAAAGGGTTCCAATTGAGGCACATTGAGAATAATGGGTTCCTTGTACAAGTATAATGATATTCGGGCCAGAATTAATATATATTCTGGAGGGAGTTGACACTAATTCCATACTCCAAACCGAATGAGACATTATATGGTGAAATGAGTTAATTGCATTGTAGTTTGTTATTGAATGGTTGTTGTCAAGCCATTTGACTTCCTGGACTCTTGGGTGGTCATGATGTGTTGTTAGATACCACTCATGAATTGGGAATATGGGTTTATTAATTGATGAATTAATAAACCAACCTGATTAGAATTAATAGGATTAATTCTAATTAATTAAGGATTATTAATTTCAAAGACGTTTGGATTAATTCATGTTTGCTACCAATTGATCGGGAAACCTAATAGGTCACACACAAAAGAGGAATATATACTCAAGATGTTATTTGATAACATAGTGGGGTTCATTACAGGAAAGAGAGGTTGATGTGGCCCAATTATAATTAGTTATAATTGATTGGACAATTTATAATTCTGAGAACTTGATGAGTTCCAATTGCCATTGGAGAATTGTTTGGAATTCTCAGATTTGGTTTTTGTAGAGGCTTTTGGTTATATGAGATATAATCAAAGTAGCTTTATTGTTGAGCAGGAAGTCATACAAAAAAAACAAAAGGGCACACACGAAGGAATGGGTGCCAATACTCCTTTTTATCAACACACATTAAATAATGTGTGTGGGGCCATCCTCTCAAGAGAATAATAGAGATATGATCTTCATGTTCTCTTATACATCTCTCTCTCTTGTGTGGCTTCTTCTAAGAGGGAATCCAAGACTCTTCTTCTTCTTCTTTCTCTGGTTTTGCTAATCAAGAAGAACAAGGAAGCTAAACCCCAGCCACCATTGTTGTTTTTTGCTAGTACAGAAAATCTTGGTGCTTGTGTGAGATCATCTGTGTGGATTTCTGTTAGAGATAATCACACACTGTGATTATATTAGTTGGACATACAACTCTTGCGGTGATTCTTCAAGAGAATTGCTGGATCGCGCTACAACTATCTTACTCGAAGAAGGAAATTTTTATTTTCCACACAAACAAAGAAAGGTAAAAATTGTTATCTTTGTTTATTTGTTTTATATATATATGTCTTGTTTTCCACACATATGCGGATCCTGGATGGTATCTTATTTTTATTTTTCTACTGCGCCGTATATGATATGCATGAGATACCTAATAGTGGTATCAGAACCATGCTATGTGTGGTTTACAGCATATTGTTCCCTTGTGTGAAAGCTGTTTCATGCATGTGTTCACTGTGAAAATTGTTTTCATTCGATTCGAAATCATTTTGAGCATTGTGAGTTGGGTTTGTAGCACAATATAATTGTCTAATAGTTACAACATGTCTATTGCAAAAGATAACAATTCTAGAAATTGTTTCTGGAAAATTTCTAGAAAATTTTCATGCAGCAGACTACAGCCGGCGCCGGCTTCGGCACCATAACCAGTGCTGGTTGTGTTCTGTAAATGCCCAGAAATCATTTCTGGGAAATTTTTGGGAAAATTTTCATATAGCCGGCGCCGGCTCCGGCACCCTAACCGGCGCTGGTTGTGTGCTGTTTTCGCGATGTCCAGAAATCATTTTTGGAGAAAATTTTTATTAAAACCAGAACATGGCCGGCGCCAGCCCTGGCTTCTAAATCGGCGCCGGTTCCACTCTATTTTTCTAAAAAAAAAAAAAAAAAACAAGCGGGACCACCATTATCGTTGTGTGACTGGACCCAAAAGGCATTTTCTCAAAATTAGTTTTGAGAAAACAATTGATATATGTTTCTAAAATATTGATTTTAGAATTTGGTTTATTTTTTCAGAATAGTGATTTTGGAATAATCAAGGTTATATGTTTATTTTGTGTAAACATAATTAATGGCATGGTGGATGGTTATGGACTAGAACCAATTATATCTGTTCATGCATTTTACAGTTTTGGTTTGTAATGAAATAGGGCCTGCGTGTCCTGCCTTCTCTCAAATTCGTATGTAATTCTCTTCTCATCTAACTCTCCTCGAATGTAACTTGAGGTTTTCTTTTTTTAGGAAATGATGTAATTAGATTACATAAGTTAGATAGAAGTAGAATTATCTTATTTTGGAGATGGCAACCAAGATAAGGCGAGAAGGTAAGACCTTCTACTTAAATTATGCATGAACACATAGGGTTAACTATATTAATTTCTTTTATGGCTCAAAGAAATTAATTTAGGGTAAAGTCCATAACCATACCACGTAATCGCTTTATTACCATGATTATCAATTTTGTGATTTATTGATTATTATGCATGTCAATTGTTGAAATCACTAAAAAGCAGAAATCCCTCAATTAATATTAAACATAATTCCTTCCGTTAATATAGTAAGAATAAGAGTCTTTTGCCGAGACCAGGTTGTTGGGCAAACCCAAGCCTACTTGACAATGGACATGTTCAAGCTATGGAATTAAATTCCTGATTAATGGGTTAGGTTTAACTAAATTCTTTATCCCAGTTGGGCAAACTCAAGCATAAAGAAATTAGAGGAAAAGTTGGAGTAGCCTAAAAGGCTTTAAGATTAAAAGCTATTAATTACCCAATGATCCGGTAGTTATATACGATGTAATTGGTATTGGATACCTACCAATGAACTCAAGGGTGGCTTGTTGGGCAAACCCAAGGTTATTCTTGAGGAATTTGGATACCGGTCCACTAGGAAAGCTTCCAACGGGCTTTTCCGAATCAGTAGTGGGGGCTATTGGTTTGAGTAAAATAGTGAAATAAAAATGCGTTTAAGTAAAGTCTTAATTATTTGCATTTCATGTGCATATACAAGTAGCTAATGCTCTCAATCTTTACATCTAGAACACTTTTATCATGTCAAACTTAAACCTACGTAGCACCTTGGAAACCAACAAGTTAACCAAATCAAACTACCTTGACTGGTATAGAAATTTGAGAATTGTTCTCAAGTCGGAAAAGTTGCTCTACGTACTAGATGCTCCCATTCCGCAACCACCAGCTAAAGATGCTCATGCTGATGAGCATGCTATCCAGAAAAGGCATAAGGGATAGTGATGCAACATCATGTATTATGTTGGCATCTATGACTCCGGAGTTGCAAAAACAGCATGAGCATATAGATGCTCAATTGATTATACTATATCTTCGAGAACTGTTTGATGCCCAAGCCAGAACTGAGAGATACGAGATCTCGAAACAACTGTTCCATTGCAAAATGGCAGAGGGTTCTTCTGTGGCTACTCATGGGCTGAAGATGCTGGGCTTGATAGAGAAGCTTAGATCTCTCGGGTTCGCGATAGATCATGACTTAAGTGTTGACTTAATTCTACAGTCTTTACCTAATAGTTTCTCACAATTTGTGATTAACTATTAGATGAACAAGATTGAGTGCACAATTCCTGAGTTGATCAATCTTCTCAAAACTGTCGAGTCCTCCATGAAGAAGGATTCCAATGCAGTTTTAATGGTAGAATCTTCTTCTCTAAGAAAAAGGTTCAAAAAAAGAAAAAGAAGGCTCCCATAAAGCCCAAATGTGGTGTGAAGAAGAAAGATGCAAGTACTAAGGGCCCATGCCATCATTGTGGCAAGATGGGCCATTGCAGGCGCAATTGCAAGGCTTACTTAGAGACCGTTAAAGATAAGAAGCAGAAGGAGAGCCTTACAAGCACTTCTACTTCTACTCCGGGTATGTTTATGATTGAGCTATATACTGCCTTTAGAAATATGAAATGGGTATTAGATACCAGATGTGGATCTCATTTATGCAATAACTTGTAGGGACTAAAGAGCAGTAGAAGGCTAGAGGAAGGCGACGTGGACCTACGTATGGCAAATAGGGCAAAGGTTGCTGCACTTTCTGTGGGGACATATGAGCTAAACCTGCCTTCGGGATTAATTCTAAAATTACAAAACTGTCACTATGTACCAGTTTTAATGAAAAACATTATCTTAGTTGCGTGTTTGAACTTAAATGGATTTTATTTTATATTCAAGAATAAATGTTGTTCTTTTTCATTGAATGATATTCATTATGGTTCAGCAACTATGGTTAATGGTTTATATGTTCTAGACTTGGATAATCCAATTCTCAATATAAACAATAAGAAACCTAGAATTGATAACTCAAACACCTCTTACTTATGGCATTGTCGTTTGGGCCATGTTAACGAAAATCGTATTTCTAAGTTACACAAGCTTGGTGACTTAGGGTCATCCGATTATGAATCATATGGCACTTGTGAGTCTTGTTTACTAGGTAAAATGGCTAAAGCTCCTTTTTCATGAAAATGAGAATGGGCCAAGGCGTTATTAGAACTCATACATTCTGATGTATGTGGTCTAATGTCAATACAAGAAAGAGGAGGTTATAAGTATTTCATAACCTTTATCGATGATTTCTCACGATACGGATATTTGTACTTAATGAAATACAAATCTGAGGCCTTTGAAAAGTTCAAAGACTTCAAGAATGAAATAGAGAAACAACTTGACAAAAGTATTAAGACTCTAAGATCTGATCAAGGAGGTGAATACTTGAGCCAAGAGTTTCTGAGTTATCTTAGAGATAATGGGATATTATCTCAATGGACTTTACCACATATACCTCAACATAATGGTGTATCTAAAAGAAGGAATCGAACCCTTCTAGACATGGTACAGACCATGATGGCCTCGTAGACCTACCAAAATCATTTTAGGGATATGCACTAGAGACTTCTGTTTATATATTAAACAGAGTTCAGACAAAATCGGTTGATTCTACCCCATTTGAGATGTTCTTTGGTAAGAAACCAAAGTTATCTCACTTGTGAGTATGGGGTTGTCCTGCCTTTGTCAAAGGGCCACAGTCACACAAACTTGATAGTAAGTCTGACAAGTGTTTGTTTGTGGGATATCCAAAAGAATCTTTTGGATATTACTTCTACCTACCCTCTGAAAATAAAGTGTTTGTTTCGAATCATGTCGTCTTCTTAGAGAAGGAGCATATGCTGAAAGGGGACAGTGGGAGTAACATTGAACTTAGTAAGTTCATAAAGATCAAACAAACGAGGATCAACAGTCTAACCCCACATCTATTGAGAGAATATATGAATCTTCTGACACACAAGAGCTTCGTAGATCTAGTAGAATACGTGTGGCACCTGAGTGATATGGATTTCTCATTAGTGACCACAATGGCGTATTGCTCATAGATGAAAATGAGCCTACTACCTACAAGGATGTTCTGAATAGTTCAGAATCTGGAAAATAGCTTGAGGCCATGAAGTTAGAGATGTATTCTATGTATGACAACCAAGTATGGACTTTAGTTGATCCACCCAAAGGAATTAAACCTATTAGGTGCAAGTAGGTTTTTAAGAAAAAAACAGACATGGATGGTAACGTATTTACCTATAAAGCATGACTAGTGGCAAAGGGTTATCGTTAACAATATGGTATTGACTATGACGAAACTTTCTCGCCAGTAGCCATGTTAAAATCCATTAGGATACTCCTAGCCATTGCTGCTCATTACGATTATGAGATTTAGCAAATGGATGCGAAATCAGCTTTTCTAAATGGAAATCTGATTGAGGAAGTGTATATGACATAACTTGAAGGTTTCACATCTAGTGATGGCACAATGGTGTGTAAGCTGCAAAGGTCCATTTATGGACTTAAGCAAGCTTCTAGGAGTTGGAACATCCGTTTTGATGAAATAATCAAAGAGTTTGGTTTCATTCAAAACATGGATGAGCCTTGTGTATACAAGAAGGTTAGTGGGAGCACAATTGTTTTCTTATTACTTTATATAGATGACATAATGCTAATAGGAAACGATATACCTATCTTGCAAACGGTGAAAATTTGGTTGTCCAAACAATTCTCCATGAATGATCTTGGAGAAGCAACCTATATTCTTGGAATAAGGATCTATAGAGATAGATCTAAAAGGTTGCTATGTCTTTTACAGTCTACATACACAGATAAAGTGCTAAAGAG
The DNA here is from genome assembly GCA_026120185.1 of Voacanga thouarsii. Taxonomy (NCBI): domain Eukaryota; kingdom Viridiplantae; phylum Streptophyta; class Magnoliopsida; order Gentianales; family Apocynaceae; genus Voacanga; species Voacanga thouarsii. Next base: position 11,736 of record JANUWF010000973.1, read on the forward strand.
GTTTAGCATGGATCAATCCAAAAGAGGATTCTTACCTATCTCACATGGTGTAAGCCTTTCAAAGTCGATGTCTCTTAAGATATAAGTTGAAAGGGATCACATGAGTAAAATTCCATATGCTTCGGCAATTGGATCTATCATGTACGCTATGACATGTACACGGCCGGATGTATCTTGTGCTCTTAGTTTGACAAGCAGATACCAATTAGACCCTGGTGAGGGTAATTGGGCAACTGTAAAAAACATCCTTAAGTACTTATGAAAGACTAAGGATGTGTTCTTAGTATATGGGGAAAGTGATTTGAAAATAAACGGGTATACTAATGTTAGTTTTCAATCTGACAAAGATGATTTCAAATCACAATCCGGCTAGGTGTTTACATTGTGCGGAGGGGTAATAAGTTGGAAGAGTTCCAAAAAAGAAACTATTACCGACTCTTCGACAAAAGCTCAATTGATAGCTGCTTCTGAAGCAGCTAAGGAGGCTATTTGGATCAAGAAGTTCGTGACGGAACTGGGTGTGGTTCCCAGCGTTGTTGTCTAATAACTTTGTATTGTGATAACAACGGAGTCATTGGACAAGCGAAAGAGCCACAGTCTCATCAACGATCCAAACACGTACTGCGACGCTATCATTTGATCCGGGAGATCATAGATAGAAATGATGTAAAGATAGAGAGAGTTCCCACGGATGAGAACAGAGCTGACCCACTTACAAAAGCACTATCCCAAAAGAAACATGACTGTCATGTTGAGGCATTCGGTATTAGATACATGAATGATTGGCTCGAGTGCAAGTGGGAGATTGTTAGTGTTGTGCCTTAGAGGCAATCACTTGTACATTATATATGACACATTTTACTTTAATAAAAGTCATTATTTATCTTACAGTTTCTTTTGTTTACTTTAAGTTATATAACTGTTCGATAAAGTCCCTAGTACAACATTGTGTTAAGGAAATAATGATAGAGATCATGATATGAGATTCCTACTACACTGGATGGTGTTAGTACTTAAATAGTCCCTAGTCGTAGTATTAATGAAACATAACATCATTAATATGTTAAGACTAGCATGTGTTAGACTTCCTGATTCGATCAGGCGGTGGTTCTTATAACCGTGAGTACTGAGATACTCAAAGTTAACACATGGATGCTTGTTAATGGAACAAGTTCATTGGATGACCTAGCTTTGAGATAATCACATGGATAATTATTTAGTGCCAGTGATATAATCTCAATATAGCAAATGTGCAAGTATCCTTACACTTGAGATCTCCAATGTACTTTATTTGCTAAGCCTTGTGCCTTGATTCCAATCTCCGGAGCTCGATCAAGGGCCGCCTATGAGACTGATATTGGGTATATTGTGAGATAAACGAAAGTAGTTGAGAAGGTCAATAAAGGATTCACCACTACTAATAGTAGGGGCAAATATCTCACGGCCACTAGTAGGAATTACTACTCATAAGTCCTTGGCCAAGGCGTATGTGTATTGGAAAGGGTTCCAATTGAGGCACATTGAGAGTAGTGGGTTCCTTGTACAAGTATAGTAATATTCGGGCCAGAATTAATATATATTCTGGAGGGAGTTGGCACAAATTTCGTACTCCAAACCGAATGAGATATTGTATGGTGAAAGGAATTAATTGCACTGTAGTTTGTTATTGAAGGGTTCATGTCAAGCCACTTGACTTCCTGAACTTTTGGGTGGTCATGATGTGTTGTTAGATACCGCTCATGAATTGGGAATATGAATTTATTAATTGATAATTAATAAACCAATCCTGATTAGAATTAATAGGATTAATTCTAATTAATTAAGGATTATTAATTTCAAAGACGTTTGGATTAATTCATGTTCGCTACCAATTGACCGGGAAACCTAATAGGTTACACACAAAAGGGGAATGTATACTCAAGATGTTTTTTAATAACATAGTGGGATTTATTACAAGAAAGAGAGGTTGATGTGGCCTAATTATAATTAGTTATAATTGATGGGCCAATTTATAATTCTGAGAACTTGATGGGTTCCAATTGCAATTGGAGAATTGTTTGGAATTCTCAGATGTGGTTTTTGTAGAGGCTTTTGGTTATATGATATATAATCAAAGTGGTTTTATTATTGAGCAAGAAGTCATACAAAACAAACAAAAGGGCACACACGAAGGAATGGGTGCCAATACTCCTTTTTATCAACATACATGAAATAATGTGTGTGGGGCCATCCTCTCAAGAGAATAATAGAGAGATGATCTTCATGTTCTCTTATACATCTCTCTCTCTCTCTCTCGTGTGGCTTCTTCTAAGAGGGAATCCAAGACTCTTCTTCTTCTTCTTTCTCTGGTTTTGCTAATCAAGAAGAACAAGGAAGCTAAACCTCAGCCCCGTTGTTGTTTTCTGCTAGCACAAAAAATCTTGGTGCTTGTGTGAGATCCTCTGTGTGGATTTCTGTTAGAGATAATCACACACTGTGATTATATTGGTTGGACATACAACTCTTGTGGTGATTCTTCAAGAGGATTGTTGGATCATGTTACAACTATCTTACTCGAAGAAGGAAAATTTTATTTTCCACACAAACAAAGAAAGGTAAAAATTGTTATCTTTGTTTCTTTGTTTTATATATATATGTTTTATTTTCCACACATATGCGGATCCTGGATGGTATCTTGTTTTTATTTTTCTGCTACGCCGTATATGATACGCATGGGATACCTAACATCCTCTTCTATATCTTATATTGGCTTATTTTATTTTTTTTAATTAATTTTGTTGATAGGGTAAACAATATATGAAAATTGACTAGTGTGTACATGTTTCTTGAGGATCAATATTCATTAATTCCGTATACTATGCTTAACGATAGATATACTTGCTCATATGTGTAATTTAGGGATTATTGTTTAAATTAAAACTTAATTGGGAATAGGTTTTAAATTGCACAATTTTTATAACCCAAATCTAATGCATCAAGTTTTTTGGTGCCATTGTCAGGGAGCAGTATCATGAAAGCTTGGATTGTATTGATTTAACCATGTTTATATATGTAAATATGTAAATATGTTCTTTATTTAAATAGGTGCCATAATTTGCTGTATTATGTATGAATTCATTTGTTTGTTATTGCGTGAGATGTACTACTTGTTTTCATTTGCATATATGTATATTCAAAACCTTACTTTCGAAGTTCTATCATGAATCTTATAGGAATACCATATATAGGTACCATGGCCAACTTGAATTTAAACTAGACGGATAACGAGCAAAACCCACAAATGATTATCACTCTGGAAAATATGGTGGAAAATTTTGCAAAACCTTTCACTGAACGATTCCAAGAGATAGATGAAACTTTTTATACCTTTAAAGCTATGATTTGAAATGTGGAAATATAGATTTGGTATTTAATTGATTTGGCGATAGAACTACAAGGAAAATCACTTTTGGTCCCTACAGGGGCAAACATACAGGTGAAATTAGTAGCAATTACTTTGAGGAGTGGAAGAGAATTGACGGACACAACAGCCCCGAACTGGCACCGGTTAGAATAGAAAACCCAGTGCCAACTCTCACCTGAACGAAAAATCAGAGAAAACAAAGACGAACTAACGCCGTTCTAAGATGTCAACTTGGCATTGGCTCAGCTCTGCAGGCCAAATAATGCGAAGAAAATACCCCCAGTTTCTAAACCACCAGTCCCTTACCCTACTAGGACACATAAAGCCAGAAAAGATGAACAATTTAGTAAATGAGTGGAAATCTTCAAAAAATTGCACACAATCATCCCGCTCAGTAAGGTTTTGATACACATGCCTAAGTATGCAAAATTTCTTAAAAGTATGCTTGCAACCAAATGGAGATTTGAAGATCTATCCATTGTGGTGTTAAATGAAAGTGTTTCGCTATCTTGCAAGACCAAGAGGATTGCCTAAAAAAGCAAATGATCCAGAGAGCTTTTCTATTCCTTGCCTTATTCGTAGTTTTACATTTGGCAATGTATTAGCTGACTTAGGTGCTATAATCAATCTTTTGCCATATAAAACGTTTAAAAAGCTAGGCCTCAGTGAACCTAAACCCACTAGGATAAGCATTCAATTAGAATATATATCTATTAAATATCCTGGGGGATAGTGGAAGACATGCTTGTTAAAATGAATATATTTATATTTCTTTTAGATTTTGTTATTCTTGATATGGATGAAGACTCTAAAGTCTCTTTAATCCAGGGAAGACCTTTTCTAGGTACAGCCAAACCTTTGATTGATGTTCATGGGGAAAGGTTAACATTGAGAGTTGGGGATAAAGAGGTTACCATTCAAATCCACAAAAGCATACAACATTCTATGTCTTTTGATGACTCTTACTTCATGACTGATATTCTTGATGATTCTATCTTTAATTTTGTGTAGGAATTATGGGATAATATCTTTATAAAGTTCATGTGTACACAATCATCTATAGATACAATAGACAGGCCTGAGTTCGGCAGTTTTGAGATAATTAAGAGACAAAGTTTAGGTAGACTAAGGTCCTCTATTAATGAGCCACCAGAGTTAGAACTTAAGGACTTTCCTAATCATTTGGAATATGCAATCTTAACCAATATGGAAAAACTACTAGTAATCATAGCCAAAGATCTTACCAAGGAATAGAAGACTAAATTGGTAGATCTATTAGGGAAATATAATAGGGTAATAGCATGAAAAATAATTGATATTAAGGGAATTAGCCCTTCTTTTTACGCTCACAAAATCTTGTTAGAAGAGGGGGCAAAACCCATGGTAGAACCCCAACATAGGCTAAATCCAAATATGCCAAATGTGGTAAAAGGTGAGGTAATTAAGCTTTTAGATTTTGGAATCATTTACCCTATTTTAGATAGCCTTTTAGTAAGTCTAACACAAGTAGTGCCAAAAAAGAGAGTTGTGATTGTTGCTCCTACCGATAAAAATGTATTAATCCCAACGAAAATGGTAAGTGGTTGGAGGATGTGCATTGACTATCGAAAGTTGAATGAGGTAACTAAGAAGGACCATGTTCCTCTCCTTTTTATTGACTGAATATTGGAAGGCTAGCTGGACATGAGTTCTATTATTTCTTAGATGGTTTTTTCGGTTACTTCCAAATTCCTATAGTACTAGAAAATCAAGAGAAAACAATTTTTACATACTGTTTTGGTACTTTTACATATCGTTGTATGCCTTTTGGTCTTTACAATAGTCCAAGGACTTTTCAAATATGCATGATAAATTTTTGAGGGGGTTGAGGGAGATATTATGGAGGCATTTATGGATAATTTTTCTATTTCTAGTGATTTCTTTGATTTATATTTGACAAATTTGGAAAAAGTGTTACAAAGATATGAAGAGAACAACATTATGCACAACTGGGAAAGATGCCACTTTATGGTCCAATAAATTATTGTGTTGGGACAAAAAATTTGAAGAAAATGTATTGATGTGGATAGGGCAAAAATCAAAGCAATTGAAAAACTTCCTTCCCATGCTTTGGTAAAGCCTCTTTGTAGTTTTCTTAGACATGCAGGCTTCTATCGAAGGTTCATTGTGGATTTCCCAAACATTTCTGAACCTCTTACTTCCTTACTTGAAAAAGATGTTATTTTTAATTTTGATGAAAAATATCTTAATGCTTTTAATGTAATTAAAGAAAAATTGATCCATTCTACTATTCTAATTACACCAAATTCGTCTCTTCCTTTTGAACTAATATATGATATAAGTGATTATGCAATAGGTGCAGTACTTTGATAAATGAGGAATAAGCATTTTCAGCCTATCTATTTTGCAAGAAAAACTCTCATAGCGACTCAAGAGAGCTACACCATAACAGAAAAATAATTGCTTGCAATAGTTTTTCTTTTCATAAATTATATTCTCATTTTGTTTTATCTAAAGTCATCATATATACTGACCATTTTTCCCTTAAGTACCTTCTTGACAAGCATGATTCTAAACCAAGGTTGATTAGATGGGTTTTATTATTATAGAAATTTGACTTGAAGGTTAGGGATAAGAAGGGGTCTGAGAACTTGGCGGTGGATCACTTGACTAGATTGGAGAATCTCGATCTAGACCTACTAAGAAAAGAAGAGATCAATGACATCTCATTGGATGAACAACTTATACTGATTGAAGGTAATACACCTCAAACTCTATGGTTTGTAGATTTTGCTAACTACTTGGCTACAGGTATAATCCTTAAGGAATTCACATCACAACAAAAGAATAAATTCTTGTCTGAAGTAAAGCATTACCTTTGGGAAGATCCCTACTTGTTTAGGTGTTATGCTGATCACATTATTCGAAGATGTGTAAATTTCATGGAAAGCCAACACATTCTCCAATAATGTTATGAAAGACTTGTCGGAAGTCATTACTAAGCCAACATTATTGCACGCAAGGTACTTGATTCTGGGTTCTATTGGCCAACCCCTTTTAAGGACCCTTACAGGTTTGTTAAAAATTGTGATAGGCGTCAGTGTACAAGTAATATCTCTAAATCTAGTGAGATGCCGTTACAAATCTTTCAAGCTTGTGAAGTTTTTGATTGTTAGGGAATAGATTTTATGGGGCTTGTCCCTAACTTTTTGGGCAATAAGTACATCTTGGATGCGGTTGATTATGTTTTTAAGTTGGTGGAGGCACAAACTTTGCCCACTAATGATGCACAGGTTGTGATCAAATTTCTTAAAAAACTTTTTACCCAATTTGGTATACCTAAGATACTTATTAGTAATAGGGGTACTCACTTTTGTAATCAAGAATTAGCAAAGGTTCAAACATTTAGATATGACTTATAAGTTTTCTACCAAATAGCATCCCTAAATAAGTGGCCAAGTTGAGGTGGTTAATAGAGAAATTAAAAGAATGTTGGATAAAGTTGTCAATTATACTAGGAAGGATTAGAGTTTGAAATTGGATGACGTTTTTAGGCCTACAAGACAGCCTACAAAACTCCTATATACATAACCCCGTATAGATTTGTTTATGAAAGATCCAATTATTTGCCCGTAGAAATTAAACATATGACATATTGGGCCATTAGATTGGTTAATTTTGGCCTTGGGAATGCTGGAAAAAGAAGATTACTTCAATTGGATAAATTGAAAGAATTGCGTGGTGAAACCTACCATAACTCTATGATATGCAGGGAGAAGGTGAAAATGTGGCATGACAAATGTACTGTGCAAGGCCGGGAGTTTAAAGAAGGTGATAGAGTATTGCTATTCAACTCTTGATTACGATTCTTTCCAGGAAAGCTGAAGTCAAGATGGTCTGGGCCCTATGAGGTGACTAAATTGTTTCCCACAGGAGCTCTTGAGGATTCACATCCAACAACAGGGACTTTCAAGGTTTATGGTAGTCGAGTTAAGCATTATCTTAGAGAACACCTTGATCGTTTGGAGTAGATTGATCTTGGTTTACATGGAGCGTAGTTTATTTCCTTTGCCTTGTGATTATTGACATTACCTTTTCTTAGGTTTTAGATATTATTTCCTGTTCTTTTTATGTTCAGTGGTTTCCTTTTCTAGTTTTATGTTTTGTTTTGCTTCAATTATTTTTTTAGGAAGGCCTCATCATTGTAAAAGATAATGCTACCTGCTGGAATTCAACTTTCTTAGAAATATTTAACTGGAATCAGTAGACTTTGGGAGAGTATTCCTTCATTCTTTTCTTTTGCCTCTTTTTTTCTTAGCCCCATGGTTAGGCTTTATTGTAATATTGTTGGCCATTGAGGACAATGTCCAATTTAAGTGTAGGGGAGGGAATGCATCTAATACTTTGCCAAGTGAATTTTTATTACCAAGTAGATTTTGAGCATAATTTTTTTGGATTTATTTATAATAAAGTTGTGATGTTCTTTTTAGCTTTAGATATGGATTTTTCATTCACTTTCGGTTGGATTTTTGTTTAAAGTAAACTTGTGGATTAAGTTGGAAGTTGTTAAGTCTTGAGAATTTAAGTTAACCTTAGTTATATTTTAGTATTTGAGTTTTATTTTACTTCTTAAGTTTGAATATAGATTATGTGATGAAATATGGGTAAAGTTGTTGATTAATTTTTGTGTTATGGATTCATAATTTGTTTAAGTTGTGAATAAGGAATATGATTTGAAAAATTTTGAGTTGAAAAAAAAATGAATAAAGAAGAAAATGCTCTTATTTTCTAGACAATTTTTTGCTAAAAATGGGGTCAATATAGAGAGAAGTAGCAAGTATTGTTTGGTGCACTCCCTTGAAGCTATCCCGATGGCAGAAGAAGAAAAAAAGAAAAGAAAGAAAGAAAGAAATGATGATTAAAAGGGGACTAATATGGTGTGTGAAGAGGAATCCATTCACTTGAGGTTATCAATTCCAAAAGTCATTAAAAAGAAAGAGAGAGTGTGGAGTGTTTCCTTATTTTGCTACTTAAAGTTGTGAAAAATTGAGTTTATGATACTTAAATTAGTTAAATGGTTTGGCCTATATGATTTCTATTGTCTATGCTTTTGCATAAGGGATAGAATAATTTTCTTGTATTGAGTATAAGCTTGTTTAACATAACTTTAAATGCCTTGGAATTATTTAGTTTAATCCATGAGTTTGCAAAGTTTTTTTGAAAGGTTGAGTGAATGACAAGTTTATGTTTAAATGTGGAGGAATGTTATAGTTTTATTGCGGATGAATTGACATTAGGAAATTGAGTTTGTTAATTTGTTCTTGCCTTCTCTTGACTTCTCTTGAGTGTTTGCTTAGGGATAAGCAAGGGCTTATGTGTAGGGGAATTTGATAGGGCATAAATTTACTTATATTTTTCAAGTTATTTGCGGTCATTTTCTTATACTTTTTATGCAAAAACTAGCTAATTCCCTTTCGTATTTGATATTATGCCTATGGAATGGTTTTTCTAAGTTTTTATGCAAAGACTGATGAAATTTTTGTTAAACGTTAGATTTCCAATATAGATCTAGTGCTAGGTTAGAGAAGCAAAACCATTGTAGGCCCAGCACTAGAGGAAATTTGCAATAGAAAGCAAAACTCAGGTTAATCCATGCCGGCTTGATCAAAGTGAACAGGTGGCGGCTCATGTCAGTTAAGGCGGTCTGAAGTCTGATTTTGTGTAGAATTGAGAAATTCCAAAATTCTTTTTGGTATTTACTTTATACTCGGACCAAAAGCCTTCAAGAATGAATTTAAAATTCTTCAAAGCTATAAATACATGAGAATTGGAGAGAATTAGATATACAGGTAAGGTGGATACAAAGATAAAAAAGAAGAATCACTCATTGAAAAGAAGAATCCACTAAGAATAGAAGCATTACATAGGAAGGATTTCAATTAAAGAGGAAAAGTGCATGTCTATGAGTTTTTTCTTTTCTTTTTCCTTTATTCTATTTTCTCGAATGAAGGTACGATTAATGTTTTAATTATATTTTGATATTATTTTGAATTCAAGATGTTGTGTTGACTTTAGTTGTTAAATCAATTGGTTATTATTTTTATTTGTTTACTTGATTTATTTGGTTGAGTTAGTTGAATGTTCTTTCTTTCTAGTGGACTTGAAAAATGAAGTTAGGAATTTATTCAATTTAATTGATTTCATATTTGTTATGTCTTAGCAAGATTGCAAAAGAAGGTTAAGAACAAGAACTCAAGTAATTCAAAGATTGGTTGATTTCACGTAGAATATACGGCTATTGACTACTTTCATGTTTATATCACCTAAGGTATAGGAGTATTTTTGAAGACTACATTTAATGCATTTTTTGAATAAGAATGATAATATAGAATATATCCATTAAGTTACTTAGAAGATAGGGGATCATGGATTGCAAAAGTAGTGATTCTAAGTTATTCTTTAATGATGCAAGAATAATGATTAATTGAGATATTTGCTAGTCAATCAATGTTTTATTTTCAATAATTTCTATGATATGTACGTGACTCCTCTCTTATACCTTGTATTAACTTATTTTATTTTATTTTTAATTAATTTTGTTAATAAGGTAAAAAATATATGAAAAGTGACTAGTGTGTACTTGTTTCTTGAGGATCGATACTCGTTAATTAATTCCATATACTATGTCTAACGATGAGTATACTTACTCATATGTTTGATTTAGGGATTAATGTTTAAATAAAAACTTGATTGGGAATGGACTTTAAATTGCATAATTTTTATAACCCAAATCTGACACATCCGTCGCGTACTTGATGACCATAAGTGAAATATTAAATGAAATATACAAATTTCTTAGGATATATCCCCAACACATAGATGCTATAGGGGTGGGCACTTATCAATAACATAGTCTTAGAGTGCAAGTGAGCAAATGTTTTGAATATATGCCCTCTAGACTACGTATCTGATGTAAATTTGATGTAAAATATAATTTTTTTTTCAACAATGTTTGTGTTCTTTTTCTTTAATTTGAAATGCACAATTTATGTTAAAAAAGACCTATTGTGTTTCAGTAAGTGATCTATGTGAATGGAGGTCTTTCACAGTAAGATATGGATCATGGCTTGCTTAAAATATAAACTACAGTTCTAGGTGAATGGAAAACTCAATAGGACAAAGGTTATTATACTATGAATTCTAGGTGGAGAATGCCTTAACTTTAGCCAGTGAGTCGTCCTCTCACTTTATAGTATAAGCACATTTAGAATACGTAGAACTAGACCCATAGCAGTAGTTTCTAAAAAAGTGCTAAAATGAAAGAAACTCATACTTCTATAGCTACAACATTGACTAATACCTTACGACTTGAGTATGGGCTAGTAGTCTAGCGAAATTGGGAGTATATACTTTGATATACTATGGGTGAGGTTCTATCGTAGAACCAATATATCTATATGTTAGGTATGTATGACTAGTTAGCTAAGATGGATTCATACAAGATAGCTTCTATACTCCTGAATAGAGAAATCACCCTCTTCTGATTATTCAGGTTAATCTAAATAATCCAAGGTCCTAGTAATGTGACTTATTATTGTACGCTTTTCAATAGCTCTCAAAAATAAGTAGGTACATATTGGTGGCTATGGATTATAGGACGAGATATCTAATAATAGTAGCTATCACTGAGAGAGGTGTTAGTGCTGGGAAATATGCCCTCTTAGACTAGGTTTCTGATGTAAATATCGAATGTTTTAATAAAAGAATTTATTTTTAGAAATTATTTGTAAATTTATATTTTATTTATGGACAATTACGTTTGGAAAAGTCTCATTGTGCTTAAGTAAGTGGTCCATGTGAATGGAGGTCTTTCACAGTAAGGTATGGATCACAGGTTACTGGACACATAAACATTCGTTCTTAATCGATTGATGAGAATGAGAACCTCATCATATTTAGGTTATTATGTTGTGAATTCCAAATGGGGAATAGCTTACCTTTAGCCAGTGAGTAGTCCACTCACTTCATGACATAAGCATATTTCGAATACGTAGAACAGGACATGTAGTAGTTGTTTCTAAAAGTACTATATGGTAGAAACCTAGACTACTACCGCTATAGCGTGGACTAATACTCTACGACTTAAGTATAAGTTGATGATCTGATGAAGCTGGAAGCATATACTTTGATATGCTATAGTTGAGGTTCTATCGTAGGGCCAATATACTTGCATGTTGGGTATGTGTGACTAATTAGTTAAGGCAGACTTATACAAGATAGTTTCTATATTATATCACCCCTTGTGGTTGTCTGAATGATCTAAATATCTAGGGCCTTGGAAAATATGACTTGGATGTTTGCTTTAAGGTAGCTCCCTTGGAAAGCGGAAACAATCCAGGAAGTTGTGGATTATTGGACTAGAGGCTTAAGGATGGTAGATGTCATTTAGAGAGATGTTAGTACACTTCTTCCTCTCTAAATGTACGGCGATGTATAGAGGGGTATTTTAGTCATTATACTTATAGGTCGGAGTGTAATACCCCGCCCAAAACTACCTTTGACTATAGGGAAAAGTCATGCATTGCATAGTATTTTGGATTTTATGTGGTAGCTTAGAATTATTTTATTTGCATGGATGTATGTGAATTTTTCCGTTTCTTTTGCATTTGAATTAATTGAGGTGAAATAGTGTGTTGCTAAAGATTTGGTTAAGGGAGGTTTGGTCGAAGATTTGGAAGGATGAGTATTAGGGTGGTAAGAACTTCTTGAAGGAAGAATTAGTATTGGAATTGATTTGGAATAGCGGGGAGGATGGTGATTTTTCTGTGGTGGCCCGAGTTCGAATCCTATCTCTTGTGAATCCTAATTTCTCTTCTTGAAGATTCTTTTCCTTAGAGTTTCCATGTCTTGGCCAAAAAAGATATAGCAAACCTAGAGAAATTTTAGTGCCGTTACTCCAAGGAAATAAGTCTCTATATTTATTTCCTAAATTCAAGGACTTTGATGTGAATAAAGTTCACTTTTAATTTTCAGCTTTTATTCCTTAGGATTTTCGAAAAAACCCTAGCTAATAATTAAAATTTCAGCTTGATTTTAGCTTAATAGATGTTGCCATGGATAGTTGGAATTAATTAGTCATTTTCCTAGTAGGAAACCTTATTGATTTTAACCCTAGAATGTTAGCTAAAAATCTGGAAAAATTTCCAGCAAGTGCCGCCACTTCTTGGAGGAATTTTAGCTCAACCCAAACTCTTCTAGGACTAGAGGAAATCTTATCCAAATCCTTGATAAAACCAAAATTTATTCAATCCTAAATCAACTAGGATTAGAATCCCTTTTCCTAGCTGAATTTCGGCGGCTTTGTGCAAGAACAAGCTACACGAAATTCTTGCACTCCTAATTGCAATCAAACTTTTCCAACCCTAACTCAAATTACCTAGAACAACCTCCACCAAATCATATTACTCTAGTAACACAAAATCAGAATTTTCTTCACCTAAAATTCCAGAATTTTCATCCAGCTTATGCCCAGAATTTTGGACAGCTTTGCACTCCAAAACCTACCAAAACTCTTTGTTGATTAAGCCAATTCCAGCAACTAAAAACAACACTTTTCTCCTCTGGAATTTTGTCAAAAACAGTAGCCAAAACAGTCCAAAAATCATCACTCTTGCACAGAATTTTCGCATAGCACTTGCACAGAATTTTCAGTCACCCAAACTCACACAAATTCTCTCTTATTTTGGCCAAAAAACCTAAACACACTCAACCCTTCTCTTGAGCATTATTTCGGCCAGCCTAGGGAGCAATTTCAGAACACTTTTCTCCTCTTAATCCCTCTTGAATTCGGCCAGCATCAAAGGTACAGCAAGCTGCAAATTTTCGCCCTTGCTGTCCAAGAAACCTAAAGCCATTAGGAGTCCTTCTTAGCACCACCATCTAACCCTAAATCAAACTTCTCTAAACCTAAATCACAGTAGCCGACACTCCCTCCTTACCACACGAAAATTCCAGCAAATTCTCGAAAAACTCAAGAACTATTCTAAGCAAAAATCGACCACACCTTAGGGTAAGCAAAAATCCTCTCAACCTTTTGATGCCGTTTTCTCTAATGATTCTTTTCTCCTTCTTCTTCCCTTAAATCATGCCACATAGAGGCTGATTTCATCTTCTTCTTTAATTTTCAGTCAAGAGGAGCAAAGGGGTAGCTTTTCTCTTCTTTTCAAGCGAACTCGGGACGATCACCATAGGAGCATTGAGACCTCATTACCCGGTTGTTGCAAGGTAAGGGAATACCCACCCTTGATGCCAAAAGTAAGGTTTAATGATGTCTATTAGTTAGATGAGCATATGGTCATGGTATGATCTTCGGGGATTGGATAGTTTACTTGGATTTAAATAGGGGATTGCGAATTGTTGTGAAAATAAATGAGATTAGAGCATGTTTGAATTAATTGAGACCCTCATCATGATATTATATGGTTTAGATCAGGAGGATAATTGAGGAAAGCAAGCTGTGATTTTATCTCATTTATTTGAGGCATATCAAGTAAGTCCTTGCATAAACTGTTTTGTTAAATGTTGTGATGGTAAGTCCTTGTATAAACTCTTTTGTTAAATGTTGTGATGGCAAGTCTATGTTGTGAAGCTTTGTAAAGCCATTGTTGAACTATGATTATTTGGGTTGTAAACGTGGATGATTATTCTTTAAACGGTTTTGTCAAACTAATGATTTTATCAAGAAAACTATTCTTTCCTAAATTTTTTAGAAAACTCTTTTAGAGAAAAATCACGTTGTACAAAGCCAAGGTGTGGAGATATTTTGAATAAGGAATTGACAGGTATGTTCGTTGAGTACTCAATAAGGGTAGGTTAACAATACTAGTCTTGGAGGGCTAGCGTGAGTCTTCTGGCAGGAGGCCACTTCCAGAAGATGAACTCTGCTTGAAAAGGCGACCGTGTTGGTTGGTCAGGCCAGTCCGAGCTAGCATTTATACCTGGTATGGTATTATTTATATTCCTGGCATGAACACCTGGATGGTTTTGTTGGGTGTAGAGATGGAGGAGTATCTCACCCGGTGAGCTGTACACTTACTTTGATCAGAACGCCCAACATGTGGTAATCTAGTCCGGACAAGGTGCACAAAGTGTGGTGCCTTGGCCATTTTGTTCTCATGGAGCCCAACGTGTGGTGACATGACTGTTTATTCGAGTGGAGGATTTATTTTGTACAAAGTGTGAGAATGAGAAAAACCCACTCCTTGCGAAAAGAGATTGTTTATGACTTGCCAAATTATTTCTAGAAATGTTTTACACTTTGCATACACGTACTATTCGAAACACCATGTGCACACACAAGACTTACTGAGATTTATTCTCACACGGTTTTACATCATGTTTTAAGGAGATAGATTGTGCTGAGTCAGCGGGGCTTTGGCAGTAGAGGCTTTTGCTATTTTTCCTATGCTGTTTTAGGAGACTTTTGTCGTTTATACTTCTAAACAATATTTCTTTTATTTCGTATTGCTCCAATTTGAGCCTGATGTAATAAGAGTATTTCTTCATTTATCAAAGTTGATTCTTTTGGAGATTGCCTTTATGTTTTATACCTCGTTTTAAATACCCCTTGTCCTACTGGACGGGGCGACATCCCTGCCCTTTTAGGGTACGTAGTCGTAGGGTGTTACACGGAAACTTTGCTAATGCAGCACTGTCCTTGGGATAAATATTTTCTTATGGTGATATTAGAAAATATTTAAAATGTAAAATACAGTAATTTATATAGCAAGGGTATTTTGATCATTTTAGTAGCCAAGGCGGTGTGTCTTTTGGTCCCCAATATAGACCATGAGTCCTAATTAAATACGGGCTAAGGAATTGATCTTAAATTAAATGGAATCTATTTTATTTAAGTAGCATGATTTAATTATTGGGTTATAATAAAATAAAGGTCCATGGAGGGAGAATTAATAAAATTAGTTTAGTGGGTTAATTAATTATTCAAGGCTTTGGTCCAGTTTGAATAATTAAAGATTAACATGTGACTAAACTAATATAAGCTTATTAATTGGACTAGTTTATTTGGGCTGAAAATTTAATTATTAATTGGGCCATTAAATTAGTTCTAATTAGAATAATTAATTTAGTCCAAAAGGTTAAACTAAGAATCCAATGGCTTAGTCTAGTTTAACCTAGGGTTTTATTTAAGTTAAACAAGAGGATTGTAGATCATCGTTGTTTTTGATAGACTCTTCTTTGTGGAAAAAGAAACACATGTCTCTCTTCTCTCTCTCTTTCCAAAAAATATTCCTTAGTTTTGTTAGTTGTTCACCAAACGGAATTAGGCAGGCAAGATACTGGAAGATCGAAAGTTTGGTGTTCACCTACATGAAAAGACGGAGTAAGAGACTTGCAAGAATCGCACCAGAGTCTTCCACCAGCACACCTGCCCCGGTTGCACATATTTCGGTCTAACCAATTCTTAGAACGAGGAAAAGTGGTAAGAAATTTTTAACCTCGAAGTCCCTCCAGAGCCTAACCGGTGCCGGCGCCAGCCCTGGACGGGAATTTCTTTGTTCTTAGTTTTTCCTATTTTTAGCTTTTGCTTTCGCTGTGTGCTCTGTGTTTTCCCTTTTTTCATGCCTTTAGTTAGTATATTTCACCTATCTCTATGATATGTGCAATGTATAGGGATATTTTTGTTACTACACCTGTAAGTCAGAGATATTGCTAAGTACAACATTATCCTTGTGGTTAATATATTTTATAGTGTTATTTAGATATATTTAAATATAAAAGCAAATATTTATATAGAAGAGGCCTTTTAGTCTTTTAATAGCCAAGGAAAATGTGTTTTTTGGTCCTCATAGTAGCCTATAAAGCCTAGTTAATTTTGTCATATGGATATAGTCTTAAACAAATAGGTTTTATTTTATTCAGTAAGTGATAAGGCCTAAATTAGTCATATTTTTCCTAGTTATTTGAGGCTATTTTGTGATGCATTTTGTTCAATAACTAGTTATATTCCTTCATATTGGAGATTTTACCCTTGCAAAGGTGTTTTGTGCATTATTTCAGATTTTAGAGGTAAATTAGGTTAAAAATGTCGCAAAAACAGAATAGAGGCGGCGCCGGACAGGCCAGAGGAAGCAGCGCCGGCCACATGTTGTTGGCACGCATTTCGAGGTGATGAAAAATCGTTGAAACAGGATCGAAACATAACCGAAACGGCACCGGCTTTAGTAGCCAAGGCGGTGCCAGCTATACTCTGGAAAACGTTATATTGAAATCAAGAAAATATCGGCGAACAATGGAAGAAACAGAACATAACTGGCGCCGGCTCTAGCTGCCAAGGCGGCTTCGGCTGTGCCCTAAGAATAAGGCAGAGCTTTGATTTTTGCACGCAATTTTTGTTAATTTGCAGAGTTTTAGTATCTTCCTACTTCTAATCGGCCAAAAACCCTAGACCAACGAATTTAGGCACTTCCTAAGCCTATAAATAGAGAGAAAATACAACAGAAAATGGGGGAATTCATAGATCATAATAGAAATTCACTTAAATCAAATTATGAATTCTTCAATTCAAGGAGGATTATGCAAGAAGGTCTTCAAAGAAAGAAGAAGAAGGAGGCTTGTGTATGAGTGCTTTCTTTTACTTTGTTTTCTTTTTCTTGAACAACGATGAATTAATTGTTTTATTGTAATTTGATATTGTTTTAGGCATTCATGATTTTTAAAGTTACTTTGATCTTTTGATTGATTGATTGTTTTTCTTGGTATTTAATTACTTGTGTTTATTACGAGATTAATTGGTTGTTTCTTTTCATTAACTTACTAGACCAAATGAATTGATGGTGGTTGCAATTTATTGATTTCATACTTATTGGCTATTCACTTACTAGACCAAGGGGGTTAATTGCTGAGGATTGGGTAATTAAAGGCTAATTGAAGTTTGCCAGACCAAGGATTCCTTGATTAATTTCATACTTTAAATTTGCTAGACCAAGAAAATTTAATCAAGGATTGTGTTTAATGCATCTTTTGGATGAATTAGTTGAGACTGACCATATGATACTAATTAGGTTGTGATTTCATGGATTGACCAAAGAAGTGAATCGACCTTAATCCTTCATGATGCCAAGAGAAGAATTAATTGTGATAATGATTGAGTACTTTAAGATCATGTTTGTCAAAATAATGGTTTAAGTTTTATACTTCTCCATTCTTGACATGTATATATTCTTTTATTTTATTTTATTTTATTTTTATTTTTATTGCTTTTTCACTTTATTGAGTCGGTTCAACAATAAAAGAAAAATGATTAATGCATATCTGTTCCTTGAGGATTGACACTCATTTGAACCCTATGCTATGTTAATGATGAGTATGCTTGCTCATTTGTGTAATTTGGGGTTAACATTTTAATTTGAACTTGATTGGGAATATGCTTATTTTTATATTATTTTTATACCCAAATAAATACGCATCAGTAAGCCAAAATTATTATTGGCTTAAAATAAAATAAAAATAATTTGAGTGAAAAATTTAAAAGCTTGGTTTGTAGGTTAATTAATTATTCATGTCTCGAGCTTAGATTGGATAATTAATATGAAACCCCACCTAAAGCCAACCTTAGAGTAATGGACTTGGGATGCATATCTATCATTCTGCATAAAAATATACCTTTTGAATGATTTTATGTGCCTTAGAATTATGGTTTATAGGTTAAATGGCCTATATATGCTTATTGGGTAGGAAGGGTAAAAAGGTAATTTTGCTTGAGGTCAAAATAGGAAGATGGCTTGAGGTTTAGATAAGAATAATATTTGGGGTGAGAAAATAAGAACAAGAGTTAGTATGGTTAAGTGGTTAGAGCTTTGTAATTTAATCTCTAATGTCATGAATTCAAATCCCATCACTTAAGTTTTGTTCATGATTATCTTAACTATGTTTGAGTTTTTGATTTTCTTACATTCCTTAAAGATAGGAATGTTATCTTAAGGGAGACATAAAGATAATGTCTTGAGCATGTGATCATGTCCCCAAAAAAATTCTAGAGGAATTCTTGTCCCCTTTAATTTCTCTAGCCTTGTTCTAGCACCTTTATAATTTAAATTATCCTTAATCCATTGATCCATTCTTTTTAATTCCAAAAATTCTGTGATAAACCCCTAGCCTTGAAATTCAAAAATCAGCTCTTGAGGGTTTGGGAATGGCTGAAAATAAGGAGAGGAGTTAGGAAGGGTTTCCAAAGAAAAGAAATCATCATGGCTATACCTTCAAATTCTACCTTCATCTTGTTCATGTTTTGTTAAAGGAAAATCTAAAAAATTTTCCAGATTTTTTGGCAAGGTTGTTTTCAAAAGTTCAGCCAACATTCTTATCCTATTTTCTGCTAGAAAAATGGTCATTTCATGTAAGGTTGAAGGCGGAAAATTCAAAGAATTTTCGGACTGCACAACCTTTGCAAACCAGAATTTTTCCTTCAACAAATTCGCTTCTTTGAAGCTGGATTTGAAGCCATTTTTAGGTCATAAAAACAGCTGGAACTTCCTCTATTTTTTTTTCAGAAAGAAGGCTGGAAAACCACCATTAAAAGACCTTCAAACACCCTAAAAAAAAATCTACAAATTGGGACAAAGAAAGCAGAAAATTCTGTACCAAAAATCATCCCCATTCTAAGTACTCTTGAAGCATTAAAAACCAGAAAAATTCCAGCTTCGGTTCTCAAGGCAAATGCCGAAAACCACCATTCAAACATCTAAAAATCAAACCTTGTTCAGCCATGGACTGAACCCCTTGGCCACCACACTAACCTTGAATATTTGGACTCCATGATCACACCTCAAAAAGCTCCTAAGATTACTCTATCCAAAACTCATTTGAACTTCAAACTAATTCCAGATTTTTTGCTCCATTAAAGCACTCTTGTAGCAAGCGATCAAACCAGAATTTCTCTGCCATTATAGACCAATTTTTGGCCAGCCTTGCGAACTAAACAAACCTTCAATCATTGCATAAAGCCTAGCTTGTTTAGGCTTGCACCATTGAAGAGCAAGAGACCTTTCATGAACAACCTCCATTAACTAATCATCTACCTCAAACAACTCCTCATTTTCCTCCATTTGAATTTAAAAAAACTGAACACTTCTCTCTCCTTCTTGCTAAACCGAAACTCCTATCTACACAAGGCCATTCGGCCAATAGCAATTCTAGCAATTCGCAAGCCATTTTCTCTCAAACACTCTCAAGAACACCAAGAACACACACTTCACCTCTTTAAGCCTAAACATATCTTAAACATCTCCAACCACTCCCAAACACTCCAGATCACCCATATTTAATCTATTGTCTTCATTTCTGGCCTTTATAACAAGAAACCACACAAACTAAATTTTCAAACGGATCAAAACTGACTTTTTTATTGAAGATTCCAAGAACATCAAAAGGTAAAACAATAACAACATCCTTGTTCTTTCTCTTCTACTCAACTTTTAGTATTCCATTCTAATGCCATTCGTCTCTCTCTCTCTCTCTCTCTCTCTCTCTCTCTCTCTCTCTTGGCTGAAATGGTGATGGTCAACCATGGCTGTTTTTCGAACCACTAAAGGCTCTCAAGTTCGTGTGGACCTTCACTAATCAAGGAACCTTCATCAAGTGATCATACATCAAGTATTTCTTCTTGAATATTCCTTTTTAATTTCTAAATTTGTGTCTCTTAGATGATGATAGGATGATTGAAAGAAATGGGGGGTTAAGTATATGTATATGGATAAAGGGGATGGAGTTAGGACATGAGAGGTGGAATATATGATTAAGCTTTATGGATTTTTCTTTTGAATCAATGTATGCGCATAATTATTAGAGGGATTTATGAATGTTTTGATGCATGATAGATGTTATGACCCCAATAGTGATTAGGCTTTTATGTTCTTAATTTTCAATAAAGCCATGGATGATGATTGTGCCTATGGATGATGATTGTGCCTAGTAGGAGATTGGCCCTGCGTTAGTATGTGTTGAATCAAGTATATGTTCATGAATAGATTATCATATTATTTAATGGTTGGGAATGTGTTAATGGATCTTTTCTAACAATAGGGAACTGTGGTAAAAATTATTCCTTTCTTAGTTCTAAAATTATTTTTATTAACAAATTTTATTAATTTAATTAGAATTATTATATTTACTCCATAAAATTCAAAATTGCTAGGAAGGATTGGAAATAGGGTATTAATTAATATATTAATATTTTATTAGCTAAATAAATAAAATTTTTTATTAGGAAAAAATAATAATAATAAAATAATAGAATTAATTAATATCAAATGACCTTGTAGACCATATAAATTAGCTTCACTAAAACTTTTACCTATAACCATAAATATTATTTGCATTAAAATTTATTTATTATTTATTAATTAAAAATTAAGTATAATTCATTTATTATTAATTTTATTGGTTATTTATTATCTATTAATTCTTAATTAAAAAATTAGGGGTAATTTATTTTTTATTAATTTATAATAATACTATTTAAATATTACCATTTATCAATATTATTTAGGACGTAGTATTATTCAATATCTAACACTAGTTTATTTATTAGCAATATTACTCATCATTTATTTGAAACTTATTAGTATTTGTTTTACAACCCCTAGTTATTTTAACTCATCAAGCTAGATTTATTTTATAAAATATCTTATCAACTAGTATTAAAGCCTAGGACATTATGGTCATGGTTAGTCATTGTTGTAACTAGTTGAATAAGGAATTATTTATGTAAGAGAAATATGGTCCGAATATTATCTTATGCTTTGTGTTTATCCTAGGCTGGGTTAGGTTGACCTTGGAAGACCTTTGAATCAAAGAAGTGCAAAGGATCATGTAAGCTCCTACATGGAGTCATTTCAAGACTAAAGTTAATGTGGCAAGCCAAACTCAATGTATATGAACATTTGTTCTGTAAAGGCTATTAAGGACAATTTTCCTTTTTATTTCAGTCAAGCAAACCATTTGAGCTTAAACAAACATTTTTACACAAAAATACTAAACTCTTTCTAAAACCTAAACTTTGGCAAGAATTTTAGAAACCTTAATTGTTATTTTCAAGTAAATCATTATATGATCTTTTTCTCCCAAGTGGGACAAACAACGTTGAGTACTCAATAAAGGTAGACTACTAGGACTAGTCTTTAAAGGGTTAGAGTAAGTCTCTTAGTAGATGGCCAGCTCTGCGGGGTCAGTCCTTCCCGGATAGGATGCCAGTCTTGTACGTCATACCGGTCCGAGCTAACAAGTTCAGTTAAGTGGACTGTGTGTTTTCGAAGTGGTCAACTGGTAAGTTTGGGTGTAGAGATAGAGGAGTATCTTACCCGGTAGGTTGTACACCTACCTTGTGTCAGTATGCTCAATGTGTGGCATCCTGATTGTTATATTGTCATGGTGCACAAAGTGTGGTGCCATGGCTACCTCTTCAGGTAGTTGTATTTAGTGTGAACATGTATGTTTTGGAAAGCAAAACACCACTCATCATTTATGACATTTATTTAATGCTTGCCAGCACTTTCTCTTATGAAACTTTTACAACTTGCATACATGAACTGTTTTATCTGAAACACTTAAAGCACACACGGGCTTACTGAGATATTTATCTCACCAACTTTTATACTATGTTTTCAGGTTGATCCTACTGTGAAAGTCATTAGCTAGAATGTTGCCTAAGATTTTGAAGACTGTCTATTATTTTTCCTATGTATTGCTTTTGAGAGGCAGTAGCAGACACTAATTTATTTGAATTTGTTCATGTATTGCTGGGTTGTAATAAGTTAAATTTTGAAGTATTTCTTTTATTTTATTTTGTGCGTCCTCATTATAAAGACCCATTGTCCTGTGGACGGGGCGACATCTCCAGCCCTAATAGGGCATAGGTAGTAGGGTGTTACAATTAATGTGCTCAAGCTTAAACCAGAGAAAAGCTTGAAGGAAAGGCCTGGTTCATTTAGGTTATTTACTCATTTATGTCAAGTTTGTTCTTTTCTAAGATTAAATAAATAATTTTGGCATGACCTAATAGCTTAGACCAAAGACTGAAGAATGAACCCTAGCCTACTTAGGGTAGGGCTAGTCGGCCAAGCCCTTAAGTGGGATGACTAGGGCTTTTAAATTAGCCCTAGCTGGCTATTTCTTTAGAGTGAAAAATATGGCTTTGGTTTTGACATAATTATTTTATGTCATCCCAAGAAATAGGGTTTTTAGTTAGCTGATTCAGAATCCTCCCTCCTCTCTTACTTCTCTATCTCTCTTTCTACCATAGGAAAGCTTGAAGCTGTCTAGAGTAGATAGTTTTCTGTTGAACTCTAGTTAAATAGAAAAAAAAAAAGGTGTTCTTGATTATGCTTTTGTAGTAGTGAGTGAAGAAAAGACTATTGATCCTAATCATAGGATTTCACTGGCCAGTATTAGGTAGGATCATACTTTAAAAGATCAAAAGTTTTGAGATTATGTGACGTAGTAGGAGATTAGCTGGACAAGAGCCAGAGTCTTCATGGAGAACAACAAAAGTTCAAGAATCCACAATTTTAAAAAAACTAAAGCACTCTGCAATTAAGCCAAAGAGAAAAGGAAAAATTTAAAAAAACTTTTCCTATGTTTTTCGCTGTGTTTTTTATTACCGTTATCCTTTGAATCATGCTCTAGAATGCTAGAAATTTGAGTGAACATTAGGTTAATGTTTGCAAAGAAAAAACTGATCCCCTTGCTGCCACTATTATTAGGATTACCCAATCTAAATTTTTAATCTTTTTTTCTATTTTGGATCTGAGAAAAAAGAAAAAAATATATATTTCACTTCCTATTTATACTTTGGTGTCAATTCCAATTATTTTTCAATTATACCAACTCCTTCCACATAAGAGTGTTGTAATATGTTGGATAACATTTTCATATCTTATCTTTCCTTTCTTGCATCGTAGTACTTGTTTGTGCAATGCAATGGGCTACAAGTTTGAAGCTCGAACTACTACATGCTTTTATATTAAATGCATTGACATACTCTACAAAAATGTTAGTTTTGATTGTAAATTATTTTAAAGATTTATTAATTCAAAAGAGTATAAATATCATAAAAATTAAACTTTTAAAAGATGATATTAACGAGTTATATTGTCCTTTCAATCATGTCCTAGAACGCAAGAAATTTGGGTGAATATTGGGTTAATATTAGCAAACAAAAAATCGATCCTTTTGCTGCCACCATTTTTAGGATTACCCAATCTAATTTCTTTTTGGTGATTTTTTAGGTGATGGATTTCTAGAAATTTTAATGGTATTTATGACTTCATATGTCTAGCTTTAAACAATGATGATTTAAAAAAATTAGGGAGGATGTATGTAAATATTTGCTCTCAAAAACACAAACTTATAGCTACTAGAAATTTTGTAGATAGCTTAGAGAATTGGAATGAATTAATTTGGTAAGCTAAACTACTTGATATGTGTAAAGAATCCAACCTTTTTATGTAACTAAAGAGGATTATATGTTTAATACCCTACTAAATTGAGTGCTAGTGAACAAAATGCTTGATCGAATTAACCCCGTTTCATAAATTAACTACACTATTTTGTGACTATTTCATGTGCTCCTTATCTGCATTTGCTTAGGGAAAGTAAGTGTATTATGGTAATCATTTTTGTGGATCATAGTAGGTGATTTATATGTAAGTAATTGTACATTGTATGTATGTATGTATGTATGTATGTATGTATGTATGTATGTATGTATGTATGTATGTATGTATGTATGTATGTATGTATGTATGTATGTATGTATGTATGTATGTATGTATGTATGTATGTATGTATGTATGTATGTATGTATGTATGTATGTACGTACGTATGTACGTACGTATGTATGTATGTATGTATTATGTGTAGTAGACAAATTAGTAAAATTAATTAGTGTATCACTTTTCAAATAATGTAATAACAATGAATTTTCCATTTTTGACCAAAAAAAAAAAAACACTTTTGAATGAATTTAATTTTAATTAGGGGTTTGGCCTTGTTTGTTAATTTAAAAATCTTAGTCAAATTTCATGTCAAAATTAATTTTGCCTACTTGACCCAAAACCCATATCCAACATTTATGCATCATTTTAACCCAACAAAATACCCTTCATCCTAGCCATTGAATTTAGGGTGTGTTTAAATAAATCCATCTCAACACTTTGGATGTCCAAGAACCATAGCATAAAACTATTGTTTTCTCTCCTCCTACCCACCATAACATGCCACCCTTCCTCTCTCTTTCAAGAATATTTTCTCTCCAACTTCTCTCTAGTAGAGAAAGCTTTCCTCCCTATGCTGCAAAGCCGCCACCAGTTTGGGAACTCCTTCCCTCAACTAAAATCACATGCACACAATCTCACTTCTTGGATTGCAACTCATTACCCACAAGGTAGCACACATCTTGGTGGTTGAAGAAGCAATTTTTCTGAAGTTCTTAAGTTGAAAATTGAGGTAACACCAACACCTTCCCTTCAATTTTCTCATTCTTGTGTTCGAAAAAGTCCTTGCTAGACAGCTTGATGTGTGTGTGTGTGTTTTTTTTATGCAATATGGGTGGATATATAAAATGAAAATTGTTATATTTGTGTTAGGAGATATTTTATGATGTGAGAAATAAAGTCTTTTATGCTAAGAAATCATTCTTACCCCCTTAACATAGTTGAAAATAAAAAATCTGTTCCTGCTGCCAGTTTTTCAAAAAATGATGTCTTGGAGGTATTGTTTGAGTGATTTCTACTTGTGGACTTGATAAATGAAGTCTAGGAAAATGTAGGATCATTTGAGAATGGATTTTGTGTGAATGGAATGCTTGTCTTGTTACATTTTTCCTGAAACCGAAAGAATGGTCCTATGTGTGCTGAAAATTTTGTTCATATATTTGCTCTCAGAATTTATTCTTTGAATGATGAAATTTGATGAAATGAAATTGTGTTTATGTTGTGGAAATGAGGCCCTATGTATGTGGTGTAATATATTGTTTGGTTGGGGATGTTTTGGTGTCTTTCATGCTTTAAGCTAATGGTTGAAGAAAACAGTGTGCTTGCTAGAATGTTGGATTTTGATTGAAATATTGATGTCTTTAAGTCAAATTATGATCATGGGGATGGTTTATGATGATTTATACAATCTAGGATGTGTTGGTAACTTCTTTGGGGGGTTTATAAGAGTTGGTGATTGAAAATTGTGGTGTGTTGATAAATGTGCTTAAACTGTACAGAAACCCCTGTACAGAGGACAAACATTAAACCCCCGAAACTTCCCTTATAGATGTAATTTTCTTATGATTTTTAGATTTTAGAAACTTCAAGATGTTAGGAAAATTTTAGAATAAAAGTCATCAAAAAATACGTTATAATTTGGGAGTTATGAAATTTTGAAGTTGATTGCGGTAGTTACCATTCACCCGAGACTTTGTTTAAAAATTATTTGAGTTCCTTTTTATGGATATCTTGGGGAGATAAATATATAGTAATTCAACTAACATATGGAGGCTTGAAAATGGAGGTTTTTGTTTAAAAATAAAATGGATTTCTTGGCTAATTAAATAAATGATTTTTTACCTCTATTGTAGAGTAAAAGAAGAATTTTGTGTTGAATGTTGGAAAACCAATTTACTCATAGAAATGGATATAAATGCTGCAAA
Source organism: Voacanga thouarsii (assembly GCA_026120185.1). Taxonomy (NCBI): domain Eukaryota; kingdom Viridiplantae; phylum Streptophyta; class Magnoliopsida; order Gentianales; family Apocynaceae; genus Voacanga; species Voacanga thouarsii. Next base: position 37,854 of record JANUWF010000973.1, read on the forward strand.
TTTAGCTTATATGAATGTTGTGTGATGTATAGAATTGTGGGAAAAATATTTGATTAAAGTTTGATGAGCTTTTTTTATAGTATGATTTTGAAGAGTGAACCCTTGTACCATTTTAAGATGAGAATTTCAATTTTTGAAAAGCTATATGAACTCTTTGTGTGATTGGTATTATAAGGTAGTTTAGGTGCTGCCTTATTGATTAATTATTTATAGTTGCATGGCTAAATAGGGTTTACATGGTGATTAGGGTTTTACTTAGCAATTAAGGCCATGTTTTGACTATGGATGTTAATTAGGAAGTAGGAGAGTGGTGCGTGTTTTTTAGTGTAGAAAATATTGCTAACAAATTACATAATCAATCAAGCTTTAATTAAAATGCCAACCACTAAAATCACACATACCGACAAGTATACCTATCGTATAGAATTGGGAATAGCAAGTATCGAATCCATAAGAACTTAGGCTCCCACCTTACATTACCCAAATCTTTATTATTTAGCCAATAAAATAAGAAGAGACTAAAAAAGAAAATAAATAAAGATAAAAATAGATATAACTCAAGGATGCAAATTCATGTAACTAGACAATTATCTTAAAAATAGAAGATTGAATTAACTTACTTTCATCACAATCAATTGTCATCTTAGCATCATGAAGGATTTAATATAGACCCACTTCGTTTGTAATCCATGGAATCACTATCTTTTAGTTAAATTAGTGAACTTATTCTATCTTAACTAACTTATCTAAAAGATGCATTAAAATCAATCCTCATATAAACACCTATATTCTAGGTGATTTAAAATATGAAATTAGTTAATGAATCCATATTCTAGCAATCATTAACGAACCTTTGATTACCTATGTTCCATATAATTAATCTCTTTTTCAAGTAAGTTAAGTGATAACAAATATGAATTAATTAATTGAAGTCATTACCAACCTTTTTTTCAAGCAAGTTAATAACAAAAACCAATCAACCAACTCCGTAAGAAAAATAAGTAATCAAATAACAAAAACACAAATCAATTGATCAAAAGTTCTAATTAACTAGAAATCATAATTTCCAAAAATAATATCAAATTACAATCAAAACATTGAGAACATCATTGTTAAAGAAATGTAAATAAAGGATAAAAGATAAAACTCATAGATAAGCCCTTCTTCTTCTTTTGAAACCCTCAATTGAACAATATTCCTTTGAGTGGTGATTTAGCCTTTGAATAATAAGTAGTTAGCTTGGATCCTTCAAATCACACATTTCTCTTGTATTTTCTTGTGCTTTTATAGGCCTATTAGATGCTAACTTTGTGGCTTAGGAAGTCTTGGTCGAGTAAGATTCGAAAAATATCAAAATCATCGAAGAATTCCTAATTTCATACACAGAATATTTGCCTTTCAAGGCATACCTGGGGCCGGGTACCTTGGACCCACTTGGCACTAGATGCACTATTTTCTTCCCATGTGCTTGCTCTGTTTTTGGTCTTTTCTCCCCAGCAGATAGCATTGAACTGGTGCCAGGTACACCTGCTAGACATGGTGCTAGGACTGTTCTGATTTTGCACTGATCGTTGTCTTAATTTCTACTGCTGGACCAGAATGGACTCGGTGCCTGGTTCATTGGCTGGGCCTAGCGCCAGGTCTGTTCTCAAATTGTTCACTTTTTGATTGAAATCTACTCAAATTTGCTTATATTTTCCAAAAACACTTTTTACAAGAAAAATGCCAAATAGGAAAGAATATGCCTTGTTATTACAACAAATGTATCTCAAAACTACTTCAAATAACTAGAAAAATAATTGTGATTTTAGCCCCTATCACATACCCCCATACATGAACATTTACGTGTCCTCAAGCAAACAAGAATAAAACACTAATCATTTACAACAAGATAAAATAATTTAGCAAAATTTTCCTTAGCAAATCCATCCACAATGAAGACATAACCTTCTGCCAGCCTTAAACACTAACCTATCATTCACTTACTCATTTTAAAACCTTGTAAACTCATGTATTAAATCAAACAATCCCAAGGCTTTCAAAGTTAAGTTAAACAAGCTTACATCTACTATAAGAAAATCATCATACTCCTCAAGCAAAAACATAGATCACATAAATCGTATAAGTCAAGCCATTTAACCAATTCCAGTATTATAAACTCAAATTTACTCAACTCAAGTTAGCAAAACAAGAAAAACACTCCACTCTTCTTTGTTTTTTTCTATGACTTTGGGAATTGATAGCCTCAAGTGCATGGATTTTTCTTCAAACACCGTATTGGTCCCCTTATATCATTTTTTTCAGCAATTTTCTTTTTTCTTTCTTCTTTCTTTTGTTGCATTCACGATAGCCTCCTCTGTATTGCATCCCTTTTTCAGCGAAAGGTCTCTCTCTCTCTCTTTTTCAAATATAAAAGCATTTTTTTTAACTCAATTTTTTTTATCTCACATTTTTCCGCTTCATTGAAATTTCTTTTCTTTCCTCACCTTCCTTATTTACAACTCAAAGTCAATCAAACTTTAAATCTATAATACAAGAATTAATCAACGACTCTTCCCATAGTTCCTCATATCATCCACTTTCAAACTCAAAGAAAAAAAAAACTCAAATAACAAATATAACCAAGGTTAACTTATATTCTCAATACTTAACAAAATTCAACTTAATACATAATTTTAATTTTTAAATAAAAATCCAACCATAATGAATGACAAATCCATATCCAAAGTTAAAAAAAAAAAAAATCACATTTCCACTATAGATAAATAAGCTCAATTTAGCTCCAAATCTCCAAATTTTCGAATATTTCAAATTTTCAAAATTTCAAGATTTTACCAAGAAAACACCAAGATCATTGATAAAACATGGACAAAGAATATCACCAAACCATGCCCCCATACTTAAACTTGACAATGTCCTTATTGACATATAATTAACACAAGAAAGCATCTCCAAAGGTACAAAAAATGATAAAGGAAGTATAAAGTTAAGCAATACTCCCCAACTGCAATAAACTCCAATAGATATCCAAAACTTGGATTAGTAAGGAGAGCTTGTCCAATAAGTATTTATTCAAGCCTGCAAAATAGAATAAAAAGCATAAAGAAAGTAATAGCCAAATAAAGCACACCAAAATAAAAGAAAACAAACTAAAGAGATACTAAAAAAATCCTAAGAAAGCAAATAAAGACACAACTCACTCCCCCACACTTAAGACGGAAAATATTTTCCTTATTACTATGGAAAATAACACCTAACAACTCCAAACACAAAACAAATATACTAACTTTTTCCACTCATCATGCTTCTTAATCAAACCCTTGTAAAAGAAATTTTAGCTCATTAAAAAAGATAGGCATGATGAAAGTAGAAAGAAGAGAGGTTTTTGAAAAAGGCCATGTTCATGAAAATAATTTTTCTCAGTAAAACAAAACTCATGAACCTCATTCTTTAACATTCCTGTAGACACATAAATATTTTTTCCAACATATGAGTGCTCATGGTATTTGAAGAATGCGTCAATCTTGAATAAAAAATTTTCCCTTCTAAAGATTTGTCATAATTAAAATTCCCTTTTATACTTAGCATTTGAGTTCTCAAAGATGGGATCAAGAAATCCTAACTTTTCAATGTATGATCTATACAAACTAAGTTACCTCCCTTTGAATGGGATGAAGGGTAGAATTTGTCAGCATACTCCAAGGGCTTCTTATGATGTATCAATGAAAGATCTAACTTCTTGAGGCATGTTAAGCTTAACACATCACCATTTAGACCATTATCCTCCAAGAATGGAGAGGAACTTAAGAAATCATGTGACAAAAAAATATTAGAATTATTAGCACATAGAGTAGAATCGAATACCTCTCTTTCCACATTGGGCAATTATTCCTCATATCCTTTCTCCTCTCCATGGGATTCTCTTATTCGAGTGTATGTGCATTTATGCCATCTTCAACCAACTTGGCTAATTGTGTTCTTGTAGAACTCATTCGTTTGGATGCTTCTTCATGCCACCTAAAGGATGTGGTTATGTTGGCAACAAAGGATTTTATTGAAGCTTCAAGTGACGTCTAACAAAAAAACATTAATCTGAGCTTATGACCTTGCCAATCTATCACCGTTATAGATTCGTTGACATTGTGCCCAAGAATAATTGTTCATGATGATGGTTTGAACCTCACACTCAAAGAAAAACAAAAAATTAAATAAAAAATAAAAATAAATAAATAAAAAATAAAGAAAAGAAAAATACACAAATTAGAAATATTCACAGACTACCTAAATACAAAAGTTAGAGATATTTACCAATACAACAAAGGCTAAATCAATAAGAATTGAGTGTTTCCGATAGTGCCCATCCCAGGTAACGGTGCCAAAAACTTGATGTGTGTTTTGTAGTGTAGAAAATATTACTCACAAATTACGCAATCAATCAAGCTTTAATTAAAATATGAACCACAAAAACCACACATACCAGAAAGTATACCCATCATATATTATGGGAAATAGCAAGTATCGAATCCACAAGAACTTAGGCTCCCACCTTACATTACCTAAATATTTATTATTTAGTTAATAAAAAAAAGAAGAGACTAAAAAGGAAAATAAATAAAGATAAAAATAGATATAACTCAAGGATGCAAATTCATGTAACTAGACAATTATCTAGAAAACATAAGATTGAATCAACTAGCATTCATGCCAATCAATTGTCGTGTTGGCATCATAAAGGATTTAATATAGACCTACTTCATTTGCAATCCATGGAATCACTATCTTCTAGTTAAATTAGTCAACATATTTTTTCTTGACTAACTTATCCAAAAGATGTATTAAAATCAATCCTCATAAAAACACCTATATTCTAGGTAATTTAAACCATGAAATTAGTCAATGAATCTATATTCTAGAAATCATTAATCAACCTTCGATTACCTATATTCCAGACAACTAACATCTTTTTCAAGCAAGTTAAAAGATAACAAATAGGAAATTAATTAATTGAAGTCATTACCGACCTCTTTTTCAAGAAAGTTAAGAACAAAAATAAATCAACCAACTCCATAAGAAAAGCAGTAATCAAATAGCAAGAACACAAATCAATTGATCAAAAGCTCTAATTAACTCAAAATCATAATTTTCAAAATATTATCCAATTACAGTCAAAGCATTAAGCACATCATTGTTAAAGAAATGTAAACAAACGATAAAAGATAAAACTCATAGACAAGCCCTTCCTCTTCTTTTGAAACCCTTCTTTGAACAATACTCCTTTGAGAGGTGATTTTGCCTTTGAATAATAAGTAGCTAGCTTAGATCTTTCAAATCACACATTTCTCTTGTGTTTTCTTGTTCTTTTATAGACTTCTTAGATGCTAAATTTGTGGCTTAGGATTCATTGGCCTAGTAGGATTTGAAAAATACCAAAATCATTAGAGAATTCCTAATTTCATGGACAGAATATTCACCTTTCAGAGCGTACTTGGTGTCGGGTACCTTTAACCCACCTATCTCTAGTTGCACTCTGTTCTTCCCCTGTTCTTGCTCTATTTTTAGTCTTTTCTCCCCAGCAGACAATATGGACCCAGTGCCAAGTACACATCCCAGATTTGGCGCCAGGTTTGTTCTGGTTTTCCCCTGATCATTGGCTCAATTTCTGCTGTTGGACCAGAATGGACCCGGTGCTTGGTCCATTGGCTAGGCCTGGCATCGGGTTTGTTCTAGAATTATTCACTTTTTTCTCAAAATCTACTCAAATCTATACATATTTTTCAAAAACACTTTTTGCAAGAAAATGTGAAATAGGAAGGAATATGTCTAATAATTACAACAAATGTATCTTTAAATAACCTCAAATATCTGGAAAAATAATTGTGATTTAAGCCCCTATCAGAGATTTCTATTCTTATTGTGGATATTATAGAGGATTGTTAAATTTCTTATTGGAATTCTTTGTGATTTGAATTAATTATCTTATATCGCAAATTATTTTGAAATTACTTAAGATCTAATTTATTCCCCTAACTATTCTAGGATTTTGATTAATGTTTTATTTATAGTAACTCAATCAAGAAATTAATTCCTATATTATGTATTAGATTTAGGTTTAGACTTAGGGGGATGATGCACCTAAGATATTTTGAAGCTAAATTTGCTAAGTTATAGGACAAGAGGTAACCTTGCATCTCATGACTCGTTCGTGCAAAGAAATTGCAAAGAAATTATATGATCATGCATGCAAAATGATTGGATCTCCAATACTATTTATTGAAATAATATGTTTTGATTAGTTCATTTTATCAAACTTGGTATTACCCTTATTTACATCATGACTCCTGTACAAAAAGGTTTCTTTATAATCAACCTTCAAGAATTTCTATATGAAGCACTATGTTTGATTAGGAATTATGTATTAATGTATGCACCTAATTCCAAGTTTCCATCCATGTACATAATTTGTGAAATTCATAGCATGACAAGTGACTCTTGTTGATATCTCTTTTGAGGAAAATTATAAAACTATATAATTTATTAGATTTTGAATGAGTATTATTTTGGATGAAGGAATTTTCTATCTTCAGGAAATTTTGGAGAGAAAATATGAACTTTCATTTTTTGGTTGGGATAAGTTTTGAAATATTAGTTTTGGGATTTTGATTAATATTTTTTGGAATCAAAATTATATATTCTTTAATTGAATAGGAATTTCTTAAGCTACACCTATTTTAAGACTTGAGTACTCAAGGGACGAGACTATAGGACTAGCTCTCGTTAGATCAGGAAAGAATTCCAGTTGATTGGCCATCTCCAAAAAACTGTATTTTCCAAATGGGACGTCAATCCTAGTAGTTATGTTGAGTCCTTAGCTAGCAACACACTATCTAAGGGAACCCAAAGGACGGACGTAGGACACCCGATCTGTTTCTATATGAGAGTTATATTGGGGTTTCCTCTCGAGAGGGATGTACACCCTACCTATTGTACTATCTCAGTGTGGATTATGTCAGGGTCATATTTGTAAATTATCACAGATGTGAAATCTCGATACATAATATAGTGTGTGAATGATGGGTTCAATATTTTACCTCAATGAATATTCAGATCATTTTTTGGTTGGAAAAAATTTACCCAACAAAATTCTTTACTAAATATCATAATCGTACTTGATCATACTTGTTTGAATTTTCTCTCCAAAATATTAGGTGATTAAATTTTAAGTTATAATGTTGGAATTTTCTCACAATTACAACCATTTGAATTATTACATTCATGCATCGTGCCTATGATTTTTTATTTGCCATTTTCACACAACGAATTTGCTAAGATTATTTATAATCTCACACGATTTTCTAACTATGATATTTAGGATAGTCTAAGATTATTGAGACCACGTGCTAAAGATCTTTTTTGTAATAAAATTAGGTCTTAATATTTTATCATTTCTACCCCTTTCTTGTTATATATTATTCCTGCCCGTGAGGCTCAACTGTGGTGTGCCAAGTACTAAAGATTTTCCTTTCCTAGACAGTGAATTTAAATTCCAACTTTGAGATTTATCTGAGTATTTAGTTTTTCTTGTTCTCTTTTGCTATTTGTTTTTCCCTGTTATAAAGACCCCTGGTCTATAGGATGGGGTGACATCGTTGACCATTTAGGCTACTTATCAAGGGGGTGTTATAGTTGGTATTAGAGCCTAGTATTAAATTATGCCTACATATGAATTAGAAACTTAGTATTGGATTAAGACCTTGGAGAGAGTTAGGTTTAAGTCCGGATTAGCATAAATTTGGAACACTCTTGGTTGGGGATCCTAAACGAACATTTCTAAGTTTAGACTAGTCTTGACTTATGCAGTGATTTATTTCGATAAACCTTTTAGGACTAAGCACATTATAATTATTGTAGGATGAAAAGGAATTTTCGTACCGCTCACAAGATGATGAAACCGTACCGTTGGCAACCACCAACAGAGGTTGTAGACCTGGACTCTTTGGATTCCTTTACTTCAGAATCCGAAGAAGAGGATGTGATTGAGATCATTAGAGTGAAGATGAGGTAGCTATTGCACCTGAGGTAGAGCTAGTTGAAGAACCCCTAGAATCAGGGAGCGAGTGTCTTGGAGAGATAGAGCATGAGGAGCCCAGAGTGGAGACCGAAGGTGACTCCGCGAAGATTAGGCCCATGAAAAGAGCTAGAATTGACGAGAACTCCAAGGTTGAGGAGGATGCTGACAGTGACTTTGAGGAGTTATAGGCTACTGACTAGGGAGGAAATTAGAAATAGAAAATTAACACATTTTGGTTATGTATAAAACACCTATTTTTTTATTCCTAATCTATGTGCCTAATTGCTAACCTGAATAGTTAGGAAACTGCCTACTGTGGGCTCGTATATATGTGGATGTTTTAGTCAGCACTACTCTTTGGTTCATAATAGACATGGTGGAACTAAGGAAGCAAAGACCTTCTTATTAATTCAAGGATTGCCAACTTATGCTTGGATTAAGCTAAGTTCCTTGTATTAATGACATGGTTTTTGTATAAGTTAAATTTGGAAACACTTTTAAAATTATTAAGTTTGAATTTGGAGCCATGTATTGGATTTTATGAATTGTTTTTACAATTAAGATGTTAGTGTTGTGCTCTAGAGGCAATTACGTGTACCATGTATATTGCATATTAAATTAATAAGAGGCATTCCTTAACTTTCAGTTTGATTGTTATATCTAAATATGTGTACAAACCGTTAGATAAAGTCCCTAGTACAACACAGTGTTAAAGAAATCATGATAGAGATCATGATGTGAGATTCCTACTACACTATGCAGTGTTTGTACTTCAATAATCCCCAATCATAGTATTAATAAGATGGGACATTATTAATACGCCAAGACTGGCACATGTTATATCTCTTGATTAGATCAAGCGGTGGTTCTCATATCTGTGAGTATTGGGATACTCAGGATTAACGTGTGGATGCTTGTTTTGGAACAAGTTCATTGGATGACCTAGCTACGAGATAATCACTTGGATAACTATTTAGTGCCAGTGATGGAATCTCATTATAGCAAGTGTGCAAGTATCCTTAGACTTGAGATCTCCAAGGTACTCTGTTTAACGAGCGTTGTACTTTGATTCTAATCTTTGGAGTCTTATCTAGGACTGCCTATGGGATGGATATTGAGTATAGCTTAAAGTAAATGAAAGTAGTTGAGAAAGTCAATAAAGGATTCACCACTCCTAATAGTAGGAGAGTATATCTCAAGGCCACTTGTAGAAATCATTAGTCATGAAGTCCTTGGCCAAGGCGACTATGTGATGGAAATGGTTCCAATTGATACACATATCGAGTAATGGATTTCTTGAACAAGTACTAAAATATTCGGGCCATAATTAATAATATTCTGGAGGGAGTTGGCACTAATTTCATGCTCTAGACCGAATGAGATATTGTATGATAAAAGGAGTTTATTGTATTGATAATTTGCTATTGAAAGGTTCATATCAAGCCACTTGACTTTCTGGACTTTTGGGTGGTCAAGAGTCATTGCTAGATGTCGCTCTTGATATGCTAAATATGGATTTATTAATTAGAGAATTAATAAATTTAATCCTTTATTTTATTAAGGATTATTAATTCTAATATTGTTAGAATTAATTCATATTATGCTACCAATAAGACCAGGAAACCTAATGGGTCACACACAATAAATGTTTGAATGTTCAAATATATTATTTGATAATATTGTGGGGTTAATTAATAGAAGGGAATATATTTATAGGTGAATTATAAGTTTGTTATAATTCATGGGACCTAATTGTAATTAAGTAAACTTCAAGGACAAATTTGTTGACAATTGGACGTTGAAGGACTAAGTTACAATTTACAGTAATTATAAATCTATAAATATAAGGAAATGGTTTCCTTAGGCAAAGAGATACAGACTATTCACGCAATAACAGAGAAACCGTTTCTCTGCCTCTCTCTTAATAAAACCCTAGTCGTCTCTCTCTTCTTAATCAAGCCCTAGCCTCCTAAATTCTACTAGCATAGAATTGTGAGATTGTGAGCGTTCGACCTTATGTGGATTATCATTAGAGGGAGTTCTTTCTTGGACTTCAGTTGAGCTGCTGTGAGCCGGTTTTGTGATCTGGATCGCGCCTACGTTCTTGGAACAAGAAAAATTTAAATTCCGGCTTCAACAGGTAATAAGCGTGATCTTCTCTTTTTCCCGTTACTACTGCAAACCCATGATCCCTGGCTTGGATTTCTTGCTATTTTCTGCTGCGTTTAATTTGATTAATTAATTTTAGAAATCCAACATAAGATAGGTATTTACCGTTAGGGACATGCCCCTAAGTAATTTATACTTGTACTACTGTCATCTTATATTTTATAAAAATATGATTCATCTCTTTTAATGAATAGTATATTTTGTTGTATGGTCATCAAGTACGTGACTTGATAGTAAAATTCTATACCAAGTAGAATGTCTATTCTTAAATTATCTCTAGTTGATTATTACTATTGGAATAATAATAAACTAAGATTAGTATGTCTATAACTTGATGGCTATGTTTTGTTTGCCATGGATATATGGGATATTAAGTCAAAACATAAATAAATATTAGAGAATATTATATTAGACTTGACTCACTATAAGAGTCCTTCATAGGACAGATCATAAGTACTTTTCTTTTTGAATAATGATATTCTAAGTCATTCGACCAAAATTCATCACATTTTCCTAACTAATGAATTCAATATCTTGATATTATCTTAAATTATTCTAACCAAATGATTGATAAGACTATTGTTGCATATGGAAAAAGTTAAGGAGAGGAATCTGAATGATAGTGAAAGAATTTGTCCTTCTTATTATTGAGAGAGATATCTATATACCCCTTGATGAGTTAAGCTGTTAAAATATATGGCCACACTTAAATATTCTAATGAAGAGATATTAATATCATATATTTGAACAATTTACTTAGAGGTCAAGAAGTAATTGATTAAGTTATATAAGGATGATATATTCCATGCATTATATGTAATTAGGATATCGGGCGATAAAAGGACTAAGTATCAAGTTGTGATTTGGTTTAAAGAGATCAATGATTTTCATTTTAGCCCCGATAGTTATAATATTTTATTAGAAATCTATTAGAACTTATGTTTTATATATAAATGTGTTTAAGGTATACTATTAGTACTAAATAAACCTATAGAGTCACACTTTAAGCGAAAAAAATTAGGTTGTAATTTCTAGTGACTAGATTCATTATATCTAGAAGTAAGTTAGATTTATTGTATCTGGAATTGTGTCCATGTTTAATGTATTTAGATTGGTTGTTTAATCAGTAGCTACTAGATTATCTAATAAGCTGACTCTATCCATGTTTGAAATTTGATTTCACATACAGAGTCTTGATAAGATAGACTTTTGATTTAGAATAGACAAAAATGAGTTTCTAGTATAGCCGAATTGTTATTGTTCCCTTAGTCTGCCTTTTCATTTTTCTCACAGAAATTCTCTAGAAATAGATAACCTCTAAAAACATAGGCAATAGACTCCTAAGTTTTGGACTTAGTTCATTGTGTGCAACTTGCAGAGGGCATTCGCAAGAGCCAATGCCTGTGGTTTACTGCGAACATAGTATTCTAGGAAGCTTTCACCATATGAAACCCTAACCTAGTCGATCTTATTGTTTAACTTGGATCTTCCTTGGGTCTCTAAAGGATATGTTCATATTTTGAAATCCTCGAAATCCTTTCACTTGCTACGATATATATGTTTGCGAAAGTCATAGCATGAAGTATGAAAACCTTAAATCTATTTATCATGGCCTCTTATATTGTGAATTTGATTAGGGAAATAACATGTCTTCTATAAACTTTGGAAACATATGATCTGTTGGGTATCTCAGGCACGTATCCTATACGGTGCAGCGGAAAATAAATCGAGATACCATCTCAGGACCCATCTATGTGTGAAAAACAAGACATAATGAGGGTAATGGTAACAACTTTTACCTTTGCTTGATTGTCCGAAGAACAAAAATTTCTTCTTCAAGTTGAGACGCGATCCAGCAATCCTCGTAATCAACCTCCACGTGAGTTGAACGTCTACCCACTATAATCACAAAGTGTGATTATCTGTAATAGTAATCCACACAGAGGAATACTCAAGCACCAAAATTTCTGTGATAGCAGAAAAAGATGGCGGCTAGGTTTTTCTTTCAAGAAGAAAACGAGAAAGAGAGAGAACAAGAGACTGATTTCGTGTGTCTTGCTCTAGGGTTTTTGTGTCCAATTTCACCTTAGATTTTCGTGTGTATATTCTCCAATACACACGAAAATCCCTTACCAAATACAGGGGATTCTAATCCCATTAAAATTCCCTAATTGTAATTGGGAACATCAAGTTCTCATAATTACAATTTGAACCATAAATTATAACTAATTATAATTTATCCACAACAACTTCTCTTTCTCGCAATTAACCCTACTATGTTATCAAATAACATCTTGAGTATATAATCCTCTATTGTGTGTGACCTATTAGGTTTCCCAATCAATTGGTAGCGAACATGAATTAATCCAAACATCTTTGAGATTAATAATGCATAATTAATTAGAATTAATCCTATTAATTCTAATCAGGATCGGTTTATTAATTCATCAATTAATAAACGCATATTCCCAGATCATGAGCGGTATCTAGCAACACATCATGACCACCCAAGAGTCCAGGAAGTCAAGTGGCTTGACATGAACCCTTCAATAACAAACTTCAGTACAATCAACTCCTTTCACAATACAATATCTCATTCGGTTTGGAGTACGGAATTAGTACTAACTCCCTCTAGAATTAATTATGGCCCGAATACAATAGTACTTGTACCAGGAACCCACTACTCTAGATGTGTATCAATTGGAACTGTTTCCAATACACAATTTCTTTGGCCAAGGACTTTCGAGTAGTAATTCTACAAGTGGCCGGGAGATATTCGCCCCTACTATTAGGAGTGGTGAATCCTTTATTGACCCTCTCAACTACTTTCGTTTACCTCATCATATACCCAATATCCATCCCATAGGCGTCTCTCGATCGAGCTCCGGAGATTGGAATCAAAGTACAAGGCTTAGCAAAAAAAGTACCTTAGAGATCTCAAGTCTAAAGATACTTGTACATTTGCTATATTGAGATTATATCACTGGCACTAAATAGTTATCCATGTGATTAACTCAAAGTTAGGTCATCCAATGAACTTGTTCCATTAACAAGCATCCATATGTTAACTTTGAGTATCTCAATACTTACGGTTATGAGAACCACCGTCTAATCAAATCAGGAAGTCTAACAAATGCTAATCTTAATGCATTAATGATATCTTATCTCAGTAATACTATGACTAGGGACTATTTAAGTACTAACAGTATCCAGTGTAGTAGGAATCTCATATCATGATCTCCTTAACACAGTGTTGTACTAAGGACTTTATCGAATAGTTATATTACTTAAAGTAAACAAAAGAAACTGTATGAAAAATAATGCCTTTTATTAAAATAAAATGTGTCATATACATTGTACAAGTGATTGCCTCTTGGGCACGACACTAACATGATCAACTATGCATCCTGGAATTTTAGAAAGATTTCATGATTTACAAAATATCACCGAGAGGGAAAACTTATGCATGTTTTGGAACTCAACTTTTGAAAGTACATTACATTAACCTTTGGAGGAAGCTTACTGTGGGAACTATTGTAAAATGCAAATATAAATGCATTGAGTAATCAATAGGGGAAAGAATCCCGAAACTAACTCATGTTAGATTGAAGGCATCTTCTAGTAGATAGGCCGTCTTTCTCCAATTTTCAAATAAGGCAATAGTACTTAGGGTTGAGCTAATACTTAGATAGGGACAGGATAATAGTGAATTGAAAACTAGATGTAGGACAACTGGATTGGGTTTGAGTGAGAAAAGGAAGAAAATCTCACTTGGTAAGGTGTATACCTACCAAAAAGTTGGAGTCACGTGTTTTACAAAAGTTAGAGCCTTCTCTATACTATTTTAGCATACAATGGATGTCAAATGGTTCTGATAGGAATCATCCTAGACATGAAGGCCATTCTAAAGAAGGGGAAAGAAGGATAAAGACACAATACATGGCTCTATGGGCGAAGCTCATTTTTACGAGACTTCAAGGTACATTTCAAGATTCCAAGCTAAAGATTAAAGAAGGGCCAAAAAGATCAAAGCATGGAAAATAATTGGTATAGAGGGCCAAAGGAGCACTAGATGAGGCTGAAAAAACAAGAAAAGTAGGTTATGTGAAGACCAGAAAACACTTGGCACCCGTTACCTAAGCACCTGGCGTGGGGTCATCACTGGAACAAAATTGTTCTATTTCTAGAACACACTCGACACTGGCCTTTCTAGTACACCCAGCACCGGCTCATTTCGGGCATGACCCTGTTTTGCTGATTTTTCTTATTTTTTTTATTTTATTTCTAACTTAATTCCCACAACTTTTCACTTATTATAAGTATATTTTGGACTTACTTAGTAGAAGAATGACTGAGATTACATATCTCATTTGCTAGCATAAGTTAGTTATCTTTATATATGCCTCCCTACTCTTGTAATAGATTAAATATAAGGACTTAGAATATTTTTGGTAGAGAAATCAATTTCTCTTTAGATGAGAGTGTGTAAGGCGTGATTTTCATTTTAAGACTAAATCAAATGGCTTAGTCCCACATTTGATTCATTGTCTCTAAACTTCAAAGTGATAATATAAATCTCTTTATCTATTCTTGGTTGATAGTATTTTTCTAGTGTTCTTGATAGGTAGAGTATTTGGATGCCTTCAAATCCCATTCTTTTTGTTCATATCTCTTGATAGATTTGGGTATTTAGGTTTTTTGAAGTAGGCTAGATTCACTAAATCTTATTGGGTTAATTGTATTTCGTTTAGTTGATTTGTGTGTGTGAATTTAGTAGGGAGTTTGGGTGACCAACTCTAGGTTTCTTGTTCTTCAAAAATCCAGAGGTGTCCGTGTACTGTATCCTAGTGGTATCAGAGTAAGATTGTGTCGATTGTAATTAATACAACTTTCTTTGGGCAAAGAAACAATTTTGTCAAGATCTTGTTAAAATTTCCAGATTTTTGTCACTTATTTTGGATCTATTTTTGAATGCTTAGAACTCAATATTGTGCCATAAACTTGATGTGAAATTGAACTTACATGTTGGGTTTATGATTGGGTGGCTATTTAAGGATTAAAATTGTTGAAAATTTGAAATTATTTAAGTTGATTGGCTACACAAAATTATGCTAAAAAGGAATCCCGTAACTCATTTTCATGCTAAATTTGTGAGCTATAAAACACATGTTTTTTACTTCTACTTGTTGAGAAATTTTTCCTTGGTGTAGTATGATCTTTGGGGATAATTTTTCTTGTGATTCTTGAGTTTTTGGGTTATTACAAGTATGAAAATTTTAAAACCCTTGAGTTAAGAGGTTGCAACTCAAGTGTTTGATATATTGCATCAATGAGTTATTATTGCTCATACATAACTATCTCAAGCTTCCATCCATGAACTACATTGTCTCCTAGCATAGTAGAATGTTTTTAGTGAGGTAATTCTTTCTTATAGCTACTAGAAAGTTTATTTCTCTTTGAATTAGTCTTAAGCTTGGGAAGCACTTGAGTGGATTAAAAAAGGCAAGAAGGTAAGGTCATTATTGTAAAAGCCAAAGAAGTGTATAAACACGAGGGTTGAATGATACTGATTGAGTGCTAGACATATGAGGGAGTGAAGTGAGGAACTTTTCTTGTGTGTTTTTCTACTCACAATTTCTCTTTTAAAAAATGGCTTATAAGAGTTCAAATGATTCATCTTCTGTCAGCGCTCAAGGTGAAGTCAATGATTTCTATGAAATATCTTGCTTAAATAGGGGGAAATATGATAGCTCTGATGAGGAAGAACGAGACTATGAAGAATGTGAAGATAATTGTGAAGTGACATAGGATTGTGATGAAGAGCAAAGTACTAGTTGAGATAGAAATGGTGGATATAAAAAGGAAAGAATTGGGTGTTTAGACTATGACAGTGATGGAATTCTTGTGGATGGAGCTCAAACGAGAGCAAAGAGAAGATTGCAAAATTATTGTAACACCCCACACCCTAGGTACCTAGATAGGGTAGGATGTCACCCCGTCCAAAGGACCCCAAAGGACCAGGGGTCTTTATAACAAGGTACAAAATAAAACGAAAACTGCTAAATAAAATTAAAAGGATAATTCCATTACATCCGAAAGCAAAACTTATACAAGTCCGGAAAATCAAAACTAACAAGCGTCTCTTGAAATAA